>CCAG010015796.1:0-67402 GCA_001077435.1 Glossina morsitans morsitans
GTGTTTGGTAAAATCGGAGAATAATTCTTATAATGAGAAAATCTTATAATGCAACAAGATTCAGATGTGGGCGCTATATATATGTATAATACATAATGAGTGAATATGCGTGACTTGGATGAGCATGCGTGGAGATGACTAGCACAAGATACAGTTTCGCAGGACTTCGTTAACATAGAACCACTTACCCGATGATTGTTGATAACTGGAATTAGTCAGTTCATACTCGTGCATTCAGTCTGTAAAAGGCATGAAATTGTTTCAATTCTTAATTCACTTCGCACACTTTGTTTTCTCTCTCTCTTCAAATTCTCTTCAAAGTTCTTTTTCTCTCCTTCTCCAAGCACACCGATGTCTCAGGCCTACCAAGTTTGTTTCTTGATCAAATGTCGTCGTTGAATTTAACAACCCGCTACAGGGTTGCATTTAAAACAAATGTGACAAAATAAAACTCAAATGCCACATCTAGTCTTATAAATCCTTACTGAAAACGCAAATCCTTATTAAAGGCACAAGCGATCTTGTTCGTCTCAATTATAAGTGATAACTCTCGCAGCAGGCTTAGGTGCCACAGTGCCAAAACCTCATTTAGAAAAGAGATAATTCTAATTGTAGGCTATCCTAAAAATTATTGTCATTTTAATTTAATTTCCGACGCGACATCTCAGTTATAGGTGTGCAGGCCATAAGGCATTCTTACGGCCCTTGAGGTCTTTAGTTCAGTCTGATGAATGTTAAAGAGTCATTAGCGAGTTTGGACTATGCTTGGTGTACGCGGGACTCCCGCCTTCCCGTTCACACACAACTTGAAGCCGTTAAATAGAACGGTTCTTGGATAAGTTTAGTTCTAATCCAGCCCGTCTCTTTTTATTTTTCATCAAAAGAGAGGTCTGCATTGCAAGCTTGGCTCTCCCTCGTTATTTAAAGATCATTCAAATGTTTATATTATTGCATTTTAAATGCAGTCGTAATTTTTTTTTAGCTCAGCTACAATTCGTAATTTCATTTAATTAATGAACTGCTTTTATGTTTCACAAAAACTTCTTTGCGGTTAAATCGGAAACAATAGAAAATTTTATTAAGTCAACCGCACAATTTCCATTAAAACTTTTTTCTATCATTTTTTTTTTATTTCTTTTTATCTATATCGTTTTGTTGCACGTTCTTCTTCGTTATACTTTCAACGTAGTTTTATATTATTAATGATAAGTTAGCTAAAGAATAGTTAATTAAAGACAGCAATACAATGCAAGATATGAAACGAAAAGAAATAAAATGAAATGACGCTATTGTTCGTGTTCAAACAATAAGAAAATTTTTCTCAACGTTCTTACGTTATGGATAAGAAACAAAAGTTAAAATAAAATATAAAACAAAATTGACGGAAATTCTCGTTTTTCCATTCTACTTTGTATTTCAATTTCAATTTTTCTCTCTTTTTGCTTCAATATCAAAAGCGTTATTATTTAATATTGCAAACATGATTTCAGAAAGAGAAGTAAAATTAAGAAATGTCACTTCAGAGTTTATAAGCAACTGACAAAAACGTATATACTAGTATTAGGTGTAACAAATGTTAATGCGGTTGCCTTTCTCTAATAAATACCAGTAAGGATATGATGACATTAGGTTTGAAATTTATTAAAGATGACAAGACTCTAGACATCTCTCACCTTTTGGAATAAGCGAATTCACGCTGAAGAGAAAATTATTTTCTTTTTTCCTTATTTTAGTCTTAATCCACATAAGTGGGTGAGTACGTAAGAATCGCGACAACTAAGTTTGTGTTCTTGGGTTCAAATCCCAAATACGGTAGAGTTTACGGTGGCCGCGATTACGGTGAATGTTTAGCCGTTAAAGCCATAACCGTTTGAGCTGCGGCTATCTCCCCATATCTCCTCTTTTCACACTTCTTCCCGACCGTCACCGTATTACCCGAATAAGGGACATCTCCGGAATGATTAATCATTGTATTTAATCCCCCTGAATAGCCGAGTAGGTAAGAACCGCGACTCCAAGTCAGAGTTCACGGATTCAAATCTCAAGTGCGATAGAGGGTTCTTTACTGGCAGATTAAGTGAGTGCTCGGTTGGCAACGGCATAACACTTATCGAATGGGCTCGCATTCAATACGCTCCGCCTACTACTTTCCCCTTTCTTTCTTTCTTTCTGTTTCCTTTCTCTTCTTTATGGTGAACACATAACATTTCGAGGGACTTGTCAACTTATTCGTAAGTTTGTTAGGAATTAATGTGAAGGATGGAAAAACTTGGCGTTGGTCTGACAAATTTTTGTTGAATGCCAATTGAAACTGGGAAAATTAAAGTGCGCGGAACTGAAACGTAACTTTGCGAAAAGCTTTAATGTTGTCAACAGAGTGTTTATTTGATACGCACAATTGGTAGTACCGATTTTAAGACTGATGAGGTCCGTATTCTGTAGAGAGAGAAAAGAAGAAAAATTAAGACTAAATGCATTTATAGTTTGCGCAGCTCAGATACCAATATAACTTGACATTGACCAAAATGATTTCATGTAAATGACTTTTTCAGGACTTCGGCAAAAATTCGATCCTGGAACACCAATTTTTAGCCACTTTCCCAAATAAATCGGCATTTGTTTCACGAGTAACACGAATAATGTTGGCTTTAGCGTCATTGAGTGTTTACGGTTTATTGGAGTAAACCAATGGTTTGACATATGCTCCAAGAAAAAGTTCAATAAAGTTATATGCCCTAAACATCGTTTCTTGGGATTAGATGGTAATTGAACTTTGCGCTTGATAAAGAGTTTTTGCCATGATGTAGAACCATTTGTTTGAAGTCACTCGTCGCCCAAATCGAAATTATTTAACCCGTTCCATGATATCTTCGTGTTCAAAAAATAGAATAAAATCACATCTTTCGATCGTGAACCACTTCAAAGTATCTATTTTTGAAGAGCTTCGGGGAACCTTTATCACTTATCCAAAATTGTGTTTGATCGCGAAAGATGAAGATGTCTGAAACGAGGCAAGAGTAGATGCATTATTCTTGCAATAAATTTTAAGAATTTCTATACGCTTGGCGACTGTGTATGTTCCCCATAGTTTGGCAAACAGTATTGAACACAAATGTCAATTATGGTAAAAACGATCTAGTATTAATTCGATCAATCGTTAAAAACCATATATGTTCGTCAAGGCATAGCAACCACCGTATAGTCGGAGATCGAAAGAATGGCAGTTGGACATAATAAAGATTAACATTTGGTTCGATTTAATTGCATATATATTCGTGATCACGACTGCTTCGGCTAGCGCCAATTTATAGACGCCCGCCATAGTCATCTTAGGAACAGAAGAATTGAACATTACGCGAAAAAATTCTAATTGGTATGTAGTCCTTAACATGATTCGGAATGCAGAGGATTGTATGGAAAAATACTGTTTACAACCTGAGTTCACCGTTCGGCTTGATTCACGGGAAGTGCGTTAAAAAGGAGATGCATTGAACATGTGATTGGTTTTGTCTGAGTATGATTTCAAGCGAAATTGAGAAAGGGCACATGGTGCGACTGTCCAGCTGCGGACCTTAAGTCAAGGCCATCCTATAAGCACAGGGACTCAAACTTGGAAACAAAAAGATAGGCTACAAAGTACAGATGCAGAGTTTTTAAGTGCGACACGTTATCGACAAAATTTCGCAATGGTAACATCTCCACACTTCTCCGACGTTTGTGTCTTAGAAGCGCGAGAATTTTATAAAGTGTTATTTCGATAGGGATTTTGTTTTCAATATAACAGTGCGCTAAAGTAAGGTTTGAAAGGTCTATCGAAAGCTGATATAATTTTAATAAAAATTAAGTCGCATTTGCAAATGAATCTCTCGCCTGTAATTTCTAGCCCGACTACATGACATTTTTCATCATAGGAAGAAGAAATGAAAACAAGCGTCGTGACATATCCTCAAAAGAAGCACACGAAACTGTAATCGCCTTTGAGGAAATATATTACAATTGAGCAGTGCAAGGACTGTAAAAAAACTGTTCTATGGATCCAACTCTCTTTGCACTTTGCCTTTTAAAGCAATCGTTTTTTAAACAAAGATTGAAATAAAATCCGCTTTGACCATTGCTACACCTACATATTTTGGTTATCTTTACTGTGCAAAGCTAAGCGTAAAATATTGTTTAGGTATTGTCACGAAAAGTTTTCTCTTGTGTATGAAAAGACTACCAAAGAATTTCGCATTTGTATAGATTTTTATTAAAAAAGTTATAGTTCTTTTTAAAGTTTTGGCCAGCAACTCAAAGCATTGATATCTTTATAAAATCTCAACTAGTTGTCAATTTTAAATATGCATTTATATATGTGTGCGTGTGTACGTGTGTATGAACAAAGTTAAGAGAAAAAAAAAAATATCTTTTACGAAACTTGTTACAAAGAAAATCTTTAGACTTTCTTTACTTTTCAATAAATGTCACAACAACAACAAAAAAACATATTCTTGATCAACACATTTATTAGTCTTTATCAATACATATATAACTATATATAAAGGTTTCTTAGCCTATAAAAATTTGTTGTTCATTTTGTAAAGTTTTAAAATTGACAATATTTCATAGAATATTGACGTTACGGACATGATCAAAAAATAACAAGAATTTTTCACTTTTTCTCAAAATTTAATTTATCTCCTTTCAAGTAGCTCTACTTTGGTACCACACTCTTTTGGCAAAGCAGTATCTAAGGTGGAGGGGGAAGTCGTAATCGTTAAGTGACCTTTCGAGCTTGCGAAACACAAATGTTCAGGGCGGGCTAAACCTGAATATAAAGCAGTTTCACTCTGAACACTGCAGATTGTGAATAGACGTTATAAATAATTGCTACCCGTTCTGGAACCATTATGCCCTTTGTAATAGAAGAGGAGTTCTTGCTTAGTAAATAATTGCTTCCGTTTGTCAAGAGACACACAAGTATGAGGCATTTCTTGCTTACGACAAATATAATAGATCGTTGGCCCTCTCGGTAGGCTTGCAACAGTTCTTTAATAAGTTAGACCCTCACCCCGAAAGGACACCTCGAGCTTATAGCTGCCCCGTGGTTAACAGTTTCGTAACTTGGTGGTCTCACATCATTGCTTTAGGGATTTACGGCCCGAAACAACACTCTATAAAATACTAGCCATATAGGAACCTACCTGACTGTCTGATGAGCCCAGTAATATGTAAATGTACGGAATAAGGTAGTTCAGTTACGCACAAGGTCCAGTTGTTGACTATCGTGTCTGCCCACCTCGTAACTACGTAAATTGCTCTCTGTAATCTCCCAAGCGAATATAGTACAGCATAAATGCCATAAGCCGATAATCCTGTTAATTTCTCAGTGAGTCGCTGAATATAACGCCATAAACCAACACGTCTCCCTTGTCAAGTCTCAAGAAAAGGAATAACTTGTAAACGAATAATTCCAATTTTTGTTGTAAACAAGTGCAAGGATTAAAGCGCGCATACAAAGTGAAGCCGATCAATAAAGCAAGCATTTTCATCCACATTGTTTGTCTCGAAACACACGCACCTATAGTAACTTGACAAATACTTGACTAATAAGTTTTGATAGACACATCGGATAATTTGTTCCTATCTGGTTGCGCGTTACTTCGCTTTCTGCAGAATTTGCTAAACAGTGTAAAGCTCACTGCCAAAGAGGCCTTTGAAACTAACTTTGCCAAGTTTTTGTTCAAAAATTTTGTAATGCCATACGTGAGCGTGTCTTTAATAATTTTATTTAAAAAAATAAAATTCAATCAACCTTGAGATGCCTTTAAATTGTAAATCTGTGCTAAAGAAATCGCTTTTAAATGCATTTGACTTCGGTTCCCTAATTTGTTATCTCTTACTGATCCATGTACGATGCGGTCTTACACAACAATACCGAGCACACGTACTATGTGTACATGCATGCATGCAAGCATGCATGCGTACATGCTTATTTACATGTGTATTTGTGTTTGAAGTAACAATGATATGAGTTTGGCGTTAATGCAGCTGCTATTGCTCTTAATAATCGCGAGTGCAAATTCGGTAGAAAACTAGCGCAAACACAAATTACACTTGAAAGCACTTTATGTGCCAGCAGAGGCAACACTCGAACACAACACTTGTGCAAACAAACACAATACATGCACATACTAAGTATGTTGGCGCCTACATAGCGCACATTAAGCACGAGAAAAAGCCCAACACATCGTTATCATCATAAAGTGTAGCGAAAGTTTATCTTACTGTTTGTGTATTTATTCGAAATGTACTAAACAAGTATTGAGCGCGTATGATTGTGAATGGAATTATTGAAATAAATGTATAAGCATTTTGCTTACAACTTATGAAGGCTCAATATTTTTTTGAACAGCGTAATCCACACAACAACCTCAAGTAACAAAAAGGCTGTGTGCACACAAAACACACGTACGGACGTATGGCAATTGAGCTGTTTACTGCATATTGATGCAAAACAACTTGTGTTACTCAAGTACTTGCGCCTGCTGTCAATGTTGTACTTTTGTAAATCATTTGAGGGGAATCAATACTTAAAATGAAAATTTATAGCGGTACAATAAATGTCTTTTTTCGTTTGCTGTTAAGGCATCCGCACACTTTATTTCCTGGAGCAAAAGTAGAAAAACAAAATTCAATTAAAGTTCTCCGATACAAATTTTCCCATAAGTTCCCATTCGTAGGTTGGAGTACGCAGTTACTTCACGTTTCAAAATGTTTGGTGTGATAATCTATCGATTCGGACGCAGTGTACTCAATAAAGTCCACTATTTACTACATATGTGGCGCTAGTAGTCCAAAAGCTAGAATAAATTTTTCACAGCACGTTAAACACTTTAGAAGCTAACAGAAGTAACAAAATTACCAAAAGTATAAGATGCTGCGCTCTATTACCACACTACGACACAAAGCGCAATGAGCACAAGTTTGAACTCTTTATGTCGCTTCTTTTCTCATTCAATCGCTTTCAGTCTAGAAACTTTGCTCAAGCGCATGCCACCCTGTTGGATAGACGATCTGGTGGTATTCTTAAAAACAACGCGGAAGAAGACCGGCAGATAAACGATTATAATAAGAGAACACTATTTATCAAAAAGCACTACTCACACGTTTACCTTCCGTGGGCACAAATCTGTGCATTTCGTTCAGTTCTTGTCTACTTATGTCTAATAATCATTCTTGGTGCATGGTCCCTTGCATAGTCTGCTGGGTTAGCATATATTTAGCATAGCAATTACAATTTTCTAATTTTTTGCTTACACTTACCGAATGATGTAGCGCGTACCTCTTTTACAACGAAATCCCAGTTAGACCTACGGCTGTGTGGTCTGATCAAACAACAAGAGGTGGTAAAGAATTTTAGTAATAAGGTTAACAAACTCGTTGGCAGCGGTGGCTAGATAATGTGTTAAGCCAGGATTAGGATGTTGTGTCATCAGAATGTCTATTGTTCAAGGAATGAAGTCATACCTTCGTCTCATGAATACTTCTTAAAGTAAATTTTTGTCCAGTTCTCAGTCCTCGTCGGTTATAATAAATATGTAATGGAAATATATTCAAAGTGCTTGTCTTTGTGAAACTGTTTCACGGTATATCTCACACTTCCTCGGAGTAAGGGTCAATCTACTTCATTTTTATACCCACTACAGAAGAATAGGGGTATGCTCATTTTGTCATAATGTCTGCAACAGCCTTAAGGAAGCTTTACAGACCCTGAAGCGCATATATATATTCTTGATCAGCATGAAATTTTGAATTGATTGAGCTATGTCTGCCCCTCTGTGAGTCTATGTGGTTTTTCTTTTTAACACACTCCTGGCTGAGAAAATTAAAATATCGATTTCAAATTCGGTAGAAACGTAGCTATTGAAAATGGCCCACATGGTCAGAGCACAAGGCGGCAGTAAAGCATAAGCTGAACGCAACTCCGTTCTTTTTAAAGAAGGATTTATTTGGTTTTCACTCATTATTCACAAAATATGAAAAAATACAAGGATGAAATTTTCCATATTTACTCTAAGAAAAACTGTCCTCTTTATATGCAACAATAGGGAAAATCTGCCATGCCCGCACAAAGTTACATGTGATTAAATTTTCTTCTTTTCTCTTTTCTAGGTTTTGTACTTATTTACCATAAGGCAAACAAAACGAAGGTTAAACGATTTTTCACATTCCCCGTTAACCTTAAAATTAATATCGTGGACACGATGACCTGGTGAATTAAGTTTTTCTTAGTAATGCCAGTGATATGGGTATGAAAAGAAAGGACTCGGTGAGTCGAAGGCGGCAAGGTAAGTGTGTTCTTTCTAAATTAATTGTGGTGGACGTCACGACATGGTGGACACATTTTTCCATAAAAAGCCTTTATACGTGTCAACTAAGAGAGTTTGGAGAGTAGAATGGTGGGTATTTATAAAATTGGGATGATTTATTTACAGGAAATTATGTACAGAGTTCGATTCCTCCTCTCAACTTCGCTCTTCGAACTCCATGATTCAACTCCTTTAGTTTTAGCGAATCCTTTTGGCTATAAAAATTTCGAAATAAGTCACTAATGCCGCAATTCGTTCAACGATACTGATAATAATGTAATGTAAAATCCGTCTCTGCTATTTTTGACAATAAAGTTCATAATTTTAGGAAGACACAGATTTTATTTGCAATGTTTAAAATTGCAAGTTAGTTAGTTACAAGATATTGACAACGTTCTGATGCTTCTTGTCGACTTGTTCCCGTTCGCATATCGCTATGCAACTATCTTCACTCAACTGGCTTTGCTTTCCATAAATACTCTGCTCAGTATTTATCCTATTAAAAATCACTCGCCAATATAACTTCATTTTGGATGTTTTGATATTAATCCCTTTCACTTGTTAAATATTCTGCGAACTGTTCTTAAGCTTTCTCCCAATCCGCAGCTGCGTCGACATGTAAAGAATTTTGTTCTTGTAGAAATCTGATAATTTTCATGTTTTCAAATGTGATTTCGTAAATACGATGATTGCTTGGTAACACTCTCACTAGCTGGAGCTTACATTTGTAAGAGAATTAAGCAGATTTTGTGTCCACATTTTGTACCAAATATGTCATCTTCGAAGGGGGAAATACACTAACTGTGATTTCAAGTCAATTTCTCCGAAATTAAGATTTTGTGATGAAAGAATATCACATTTTTTACAGAACGATGTAGTGGCTTTGTGTAGTGCTGCTATCATCGCGGAGATACACAATACTAAAATCCAATGAAACAAATATGAGTTGTGTGTGTTAGCTTCCCCTGCTCTTGCTTTGTTAATAAGATATCAAAGTGCAAGGACCAAGTGAAATGTTGCGGTTGGAGCCAAGAGTGCATTCTATTGCTCCAGGTTCTCTTTGAAGAACTAAATACAACTGCGAACAATTGGTTTCGTTTTATGCGTGAAGGCTTTAGATCGCATTAAACCAAAAGACGAGTACTCCACCGTATGACTCAATAATTGTTTTTAGTAGGGTAAAATACGAAGTTTAGTATCATATAGCATGATAACCACAACATAATTCATACCGTTGTCGCTCTTTCGCTACTTTTAGTAAACGGAATTAAGTGATTTCGAGCAAGGCGGCATCACGTAAGTTACAGGCAGCAAAAGAATTGAATGACTGACGACGAAATGTAATGTAACGGATATGTACTTTGAGTGTGTCTTTAATTTCTCCTAATTAGATTTCAATAACGCATAAGAAATGTGGAGCAAAAATGTTTCAGTTCTCTTTTCATGCGATCAAATTTTCCGCATTTATTGTTGAATCAGACCGATTCATTGATTTTTTTGTTCAACACCTGACAGCCCAAATTACACTTTAGAGATCTAATAAATTATTCTCTACAGCATAGGGGTATCGGTAAATTTACACTGGTTTATTTATCAGTATGGTTTTGGTGGTCTGCGGTAAAAATTCCAAAAATGACAAAAGTGAAGATCTCGCAATGGATTTCTCTCTCTAAATATGACTGTGGTGCGGATGTGATTACCTTGGTGCCAGCTAAGAACGCATCAGTTCCAAAAACTCGAAATTTATATTTTAATGTTTTAGTGCAATACATAGATATATTTAACATTTTTTGCTTTTCTTTTGCAATTTGCCTATTAAGTTCTCCAATTGGATTTTTGATTTCTCTTTGACACAATAAGATTAACTTTCACATTCAAAATCTCTTATTCGATATGGGAGTCAAATGTTAATTCGCATAAATTTGCATTAAACTTTAGTTCTTTTTTCCATTCGTATATAGTTCAGTCATTTTGTCCCTGCGACTGAGAAAAAAAATCAACGAAAATCTTTTGACACTTTGCAATGACAAATAAACAACGTAGAAAACGACGAAGGAGAACAAAAAAAAAAACTCTTTTCAACATTTGTATTTCCCGCACTGACTAAGAGTTTTAGCGCCAAACGGACGCGCCAGCAACACAAAATGATTGTTATGCCAGTTGAGTTATATGATATTCACGAGCACAAGAACACGCACATTCCAAAAAAAGAAGTACTAAACGAGCTAAATGAAATGTATTGGGAAAAACAGTGATACTAGCACTGATGGTGGTAGCGCAGTTATACATACATAAATAAATTTCTACATACATTCATATTCGTAGATGTCGAACAATACCATCCATGCATATCGTATGTAGGTGTTTGTAGAAGGGAAGTATTGTGCAGTAGCTAAAGCTATAACAGTCAGTATATACTGTCAATTTTCTATTTCAACAAATCCTTTGTGAAAGAGCAGGAATGTCATTTCATATACCAAGCAATTTATCATCATCTGCATGGCACATCAGAGTTAGATAATAATGCACATGCATGCACACATTTACGTAAACTTACAAAACACATGCACACACGCACACACGCACGCACGCACACACGCACCTATACATCTACACATTCACATACACATTTTAATAGGTTAACAAGCCTATATATGGATATGCATGAGAATATTAAAGTCGATAGGATATGTACACATTATGGCTATGTATTGATGCACACTAGATATGATCCCATAGTGAATTGCTTCAATTAAGGCTGGCCAATGAAAAAGGTCATTTTGCCAGTCTATAAAAGTTAAAAATTGTTAATTGCAAAATGCAAAAATTCAATCAATGAACGAACGAAGTTTTGTAAAGTTACACTCGTCAGTCAATCTTAAACAAACCGTTGATGAAAAAAATATCACTGGAAGGCGTTCATGTGCGTAAAGTAACAGTTATCTAGGGTTCACAACTATATTTAAGGTGTTTGAATTTTTACACCCATTGCACACGGGCAGTAATTTCGATATTCCTTCTGAGATTAAAACTCATGCACACATATTTGTTGTATTATTATTTTGTACATTCATTGGTTCATTTGTCTTTATATTCATGTACTCAAAAATTGATTTAATCTGATATTTGTTCATTTATATATATATTTATCTATATATTGCTATATTTGTTATACTCATATGGACTATGTATATACCGATTCATATATACATATATTCATACATTTATATATTCATATATCCACACATTCATATATTTACATACTCATATATCCATATATTTATATATTTATATATTCATATATCCATATGTTCATATATCCATATATTCATATATTTATATTCATAATTCCATCCGTTCATATGGTGATACATTCATACATTCATACATTCATATATACTTATATACTTATATTCGCACATTCATATATTCATATACTGATGCATACGTATATCCATATATCCACATATTAATACATTCACAGATTCGTAGATTGATACATCAATACATTCATATATTCATAAATTGGTACGTTCATATGCTCATATATTCATACATGCATATATATTTTTATTCATGTATCCATATATTCATATATTGAAACATTCACATATTTTTTCACACATATCCGCATATTCATATATCGCTTATAACCATATAAGCAGATAGCGCGCATAAACTGCGGTTCGTGCACCAGCGCGGAGAACCGAGAGATTTTGACGACTAACCATATCCATTTATTTGTCCATTTACCGTGCAAAGTAAGAGATGTTATTATGAGCGTCAGATCGCCTAATTTTGGACGTTTTAATATTCTAGACATTTCTTGCGTAAGGTAATTATATATGATCATGTCATCGCCCTAAAGTTTTATCGTCAAGCGATGTAAAAACATATTTGAAAAACACTGAGAGAGAATGGTCGCCGAAAGTTTTACCTAACAGCAATAATTTGATAAAAATGATGCCATTGTTTGCTCAGTCTCTCAAAATCGTTATCGGCGTAAATTTGTGGCTATTGACACGTTTTCTAAAGGGACACCGTAACGATCGGAGAAGAGTGGGTGTGTGACAACAATATAAATGGAAAGGACGGCGTGTAGTGTTTCATCTGCAGCTTCATGGGATACTTCTAGTGTCAGTTATTCTTAGATTTGCTCGTAATTTGGTACCTGAAGAAGTGATATGTACAGTACTAACAAAAGCAAAGCATGTGTATTCCAACGTTTCATGAGAGACTAAGAGAAATTGTCTAAGACGCTTGAATGTGTTTGTGTTCAGCCGTAAACGATCTGATTAAAATGACATTTTCCTTTAGAGTTTTTTACAAAATTTTCTGAGCGCACTGAAGCTGGGGGCAAAAGAAATTCAGTTTAAAGTTAACAAAGCAGCCTTCCTTGTCATTCCTATTCTTTAAATTAATTTATCGATTGTTTTTAATGAGAAATCATTGAAAAAACATTTATTAAGATTTTATTTGATTATTCTTTGACACTGGATTTATGAAAATAATTTCAATAAAAGTTCATTTTTAGACCAAATTGTTTTCTTCTTGTTCTTTTTAAATCCATCACCGAAGGATGAGGGTATATTCATTTCGTCAGCACGTTTGCGACGCCCAAAACCAAAATTCGAAGATCCAGCCAAGTAAATATATTCTCGATACACATAAAATTCTTCGTGTCCGCCTGTCTGTCTGTGTGATGTCTGTTACAAACGGTATCTTGGCCAATTAAGAATAAACTGCACCAGAAAAAACTACAAAAATTCGGACGTATATTCTATGGGAAATACTGCACTACCTCTACAAAAATGGAAAAAATCGGCCACGCCTTCTCAATTTTGTAGTGTATCAAATGCTAATTTTTCTTTGAACACTTTTGTAACGCGCAGAAGCAAGCTTCAAGAACTACATAACACATGTGAATTCTTGACCAAATCCAAATTCGGAATGCGTCTAAGCATGTCCATCCGTTCGTTTGCTCGTCTGAGAGTTAGTATATGTGGTAAACATTTTTTCGTTTGCAAAAATGACAAACTTGCAAAGGATTTGCAAGTGACCCAAGCTTTTCAAAGAACACGTCTACAACGCCCACACCCTTATGTAACAAAAACTGTCTGCTGTTCCCCTTTTATTCTGAAAATAGAAAAAATCAGCTGCGCACTTTCAATGTTACGGAGTGTGAATACTTAGTTTTTTTTCCTTTTTTAGTTTTATTTAGGATAACTGTGATGGGTATAAAAGATTCAATCATGACCATGTATATATTTTTCTTGCTTGTTTTCTTCTTTATTGCGTTACGAACGTTCGAAAATTCTTCCTTTTTTTCAGTTTCTTCAATTACTTTGTAGACCAATTTTGCTTTATTCTTATAGCAATGGCATAGTTCTTTAAAGCCATTCTAGGAAAAGGATACTAACTTTTTCGTTGAGTATGTTCACTCCGTTTCAAGTGCAGCAAACTATGAAACTTTTGGGATAAAGCACTAAATACTATGTATTCTAAATACATTAATCGTAAACGTTATATTCCTGGGCACTAATGAAAGCTTTGACGAAGAAAATTTCTTTTTCGTCTGCATAATAATCACTTTTTCGCATTTCGGTTAAATGACATCCAGTACCCTTCACGCTTTACACTCTACGCATTTATTTCATCGGTCCTCTTTGACATGAACTGCCTTCAAGGTGACGGGAACTGACCTATTAGCAAATACACAGATTCTTAGCAACAACGTCTCAGTGGATTTTCGCCGCAAATCTATTTATTTGTTCTCCTGGTCCATCTTATCATCCTCTACGGCAAGTACAAGGACCTTCTATAAGAAAGAGAGAGAGGAGCAATGAGCTTTTTGCAAATTGTTTAAAATATTTAGAAGATCTATCTGATGATATCATATTTGTCTCGCTGGCTTTAGCGTTTTCTTCTCTTGCTGTTGAACTGTCCCTTGGTTGTTACACTGGATAATATATTTTGCTAAAGACAGACAGTCGCGGCATTTATAACGTGACGTAACCTTTTGATGTATCCGCTCATCGTTACAGTGCAACATTTTATGTTTAAGAAGCAAATTTTTGACGCATTTACTATGTGCTGTGAATCGCTACGAATCATACATCTTTGTCAATAGCAACCTTAATATCAACTCTTTGCAAATTATGCAGCATTTTCTACTCCGCTTATTTGTACTCAATTTCAAATCCTCGCACATGACGAGTAGTTGATTACCGTTTGGTTTTTCTCAAATTTGCTTTGTTTTTTTTGACTATTATGGATATTTAGGAGGAATCGCGCCTATTATGTTTTCAAAGCTAACCTAAGCTACTTATTAAATCGAGATTGTTGCAAGTGTAGATTTTAGTATTCTGGTAGGAGACAAAGATACAAGCACGAGGACTTCTTTTAACATGGAAATTACAATTGTATGATAAATTGTTTATGTTCAACCTTAAAAGGTATTCCAAACGAAACCATGAGCTCTGGCTAGTTACGCACTTAATAAGCGAAATCTTCCACAAAAAATTATGAACCGAAGGACACCGTAGGTAGGAAAGGATGAAGAATAGCCTAGAGCATAACATCAGCCCGTCCGGTAAGAAAGTTTGGATCGTTCCTCTGTCTTCATAAGGGTGTCTCCCCGTATTTTTCTTGAGTGTAACCAATGTTTCTTGGATATAAAGTGAAACTACCCTACTACTGGCGAACAACAATTTTTGTTTTAACAATGGCACGACCTCTTTGACTACATTAATATATTATCCGGTTACTCAAAAGTGTCTGATTTTGACTAGATGTTATTTTCTGTTGCACAAAAAAATCTCATACACCGATAGCATTTTTTTTAATATCTTCGCTTTACTCGTTTTTGAATTTTAATCAAGAAGGATTAACGTAAATTGGTTTATAAAACGACAAACTGAATGTTCATTGATTGTTCTAAATACCTCAAGTTCGTCGCCTTCATAATCCTAAAATAACGTGTCCTCATAACAGTTTGTCCTGACGGAAGAAATAATGGACCTCCTGGTACACCTTTTGCGCGGTATTCGCTGGATTGGCCGTCTGTTTCAGGATCGAGTTCATAAATGCAAGGCTCATCTGTTGTAATGACGTTTGTCATAAAGTTCCGATATTCAGACATCAGATTTTTGAAAACATCGTAAAAATCGAAAAACTTACTTTTGTAAGTTTGCAAGAGCCAGTGTGCAGGTATCAAAGGCAATACTATCAACTCACAAAAATTACGTTATGGTTTTATAATACTTGCGAAGTTTATATAAAAGATCCCCTTATTTTTTGTTCACTTCATTATGATTTAGAAGATCTGAAGTATATCGCTAGCGCGACAGACAATACATGGTCGTAACTATAGTGAGTGCTCGAATTGGTGAAGACATAACACTTACCAATCGGGCATCGGCCCTCCAAGCCGCATGCAAAACAAAAAAAAGAAAAAAAAAAAACTGCATGGGCTCACAATGTTAATAACCAGCGTCGTTCTTTTTAATTTACTGACGAATTTTTAATTTTAATTAAGAATTCATTTTTTAATTCAAGCGGACGTTAAATTATTTGTTTTTCACCGAAATATTTTGCTAACGAGTAGTTATATTATCATGATTGATTTTTTAACCTGCGGTAATTGATAACAAGAAATACAGAAATGTTGGCTTTTATGCAGCAGCTTTCTTTTAATTGCTCTGCCAATTAATAATTAATTGGAAGAAGTCGTACCAGCGCTTGCATTAAAATGGAAGAGTTTAACAATATATACTGGCCTGAAATTTGGGAGGATGGGAATTTTTCCATTTTTAATATAAAAAAAAAAATTCCTATCTGAATAAATAAATGTTGGGGTAGGCTCAGCGGGTCATCCAGATGTTCTTAGTTTCAGTATGCTCCCTTCCCTTTGCTTTTCTTCAATTAAAATTTTTCGGTTTCTCATATAGTGATCCTTAGAGCAAGTATACAGATTCCATATTTTAGATCCTAATTATAACAACAATGTCCTATTGTCGATGGTTGTCAGACAGTACAGACGGTCTTTGCCACCTGTCGCGTTGGATTTTATCGGATAGACACGGATTTTTATTTTATTTTCACATCCCACCTTTACGGCTGCCCAGTCAAGAAGAAGGAAGTCGAAAATCATCTTCTTCATCGAACGCGAAGGGGCCTTGCCAATCGGTTAGTTGATCACATGCGAAGGTTGTCACTTAAGTTATGTCGACTGTGATATTCACCTTCCATTTCGTTGTTACTTATACAGTTCTTACTTATTAGAGCATTCCTATAGTATACACAAGAGAATAACGAACTGCCCGCTATAAAGAAGATGAGTGGAAAGTAAGATATGCTTATCGTACTTTAAATACATAAGAATAACTTATAACTGCGTGTAGGATCAAAACAAGCATTTGAGAAAATATCCTTCTTCGAATTGCACAAGCATCCCTTTTAAGAACATTACACTGATAATGAGTAATGAAGTAACGACCATGCCAACGTCCCATCTATGTTTAAAATGTGTTTTAAGAGATCCTATGGAAGGCGCGCAATCTTGATCAGAGTAGACAGCCCAACGATTCGGAAGTATTCGTTTGGCTGCATTTGCGATCCAGATGTACGGTTTAACGACTCGAGAACATTCTTTTGACTGTCTGGCTGTTGAAATACGATGAAATGTCTGTAACTTTGCCTTAACCGCAATTTGTGTTAACGGGCAGTAAGAAAGAATCCTTTGGTAATATTGAAATTTTAATAGGGATTGGCTTCAGTTTGTAGTATACGTAAGACCTAACGGCATTATTTCCGCTGGTATTCTGTATGCCTTATTCATTCATAAACAATAAAATATATGGTATAATAAATTTAATTAATAATTTTGTCGTTACAGCTCAAGTGGGGGAACAAAAAAAAAAAGTTCGGTTTAAGCGGAACATAAATTTTTCTGCGATTCTTTTTGTTTCCTTTCTTAGTGATTCCTTTTATTATTTGTGTGTTGTCCGATAGTAAGTAAATCAAAATTGAATTTTCTGGAACGTCGCTCTTGTCACGACATTGTTTTGCAATATTATTAGTGAAAGTCTGTTTACTACATGAAAAGAAATATAAGACAAACATATACCCAAACTTCAACCTCAAATATGACTGCAACGACAACAATGCAAGCAAGTCACTGCTTGGAAGTCAGCTATTGTCTAGTAAATGTAAACAATTTTACCAATATATATATAATATGTATATTATATATATACATACATATACTATATATATATATAAAATTTATATTTATGTGTATACATTAAATATATAAATATATATAAATAAATATATATATATATAAATAGTTTATATATATGTATATGTATATTGTACACGTTTATGTATGTATGCTTAAAGACTTTTCGCTTATATTTTTTTCTCTTTATTTTTTACTTATATACGGAAATTGAATTATTATCGTGTGCCAGCTGATAACTTACTTCCGTATTTTCAAAACATTTTTTCTCTCATTTTATTTTGTAAGGATTTTTTATTATCGCATTATATATGTAGAGTACTTTTGTATACCAGCCACAAGCCCAGCACACAAATGGTGCAATCAATACCACTGTTGCCGCATATATGTCTCTGCCATTACTTGATGAGTCCTTCAGCAGCTTTAAAAACAATGGTGGCCGGAAGTTAAAGCAAATCAATGAAAATAACAAGCATAGTAAAAGAAGAGGGCTGTGCTGACTTAGCTGGGAAATTACTAAGTAGCCGGCGTAAGAAAAAATGACACAAACACAATATAATTAAATTGTAAAATAATCTAAAATAAATGAAGAGAAAATTTATATAATAATAGGTTACGTTGGAATTACAAATCCTTTAGAGGTTAGGCGTTAAGATTTTAGCATTACTGGCAAAGTTGTTTTTGATCGCACTAATAACCTAATCCACTTGTTATAAAATTTCGCGGACGCGATTACTATAGCATTCATTTTCATAGCGATGCAAAATGACGTGAATGCTACAGCATTCAAATTTTAAAGTCAATTTTGGTTCATTTAATTTCATGTAACCTTAAGTTTTTGTAATTAATATACATTTCAAAGTAATGACCAATTGATTCATTAAGTACTTTCTTATTTTTTTATCTTTCTCCGTGTATTTACAAATTTCCTTAACTCATCCTAGTTGAAAAATATGATCTGCATTGCCGTGGATGCTATAACATTCATAACGATGTTCTGACTACTCTTATAATATATGTGTAATCAGATTTTGGATATTACAACTAGTTTCAAAAATAATTGCCTGTCTATTTTTGCAGCTCCCTGAAATTTTTTGCGTCCGCGACGTGTTAAGGAGTACAACAGGGAATCCTGCAACGTTTCAAGCTAGTGATAGTCTGGCCGTGTCAGGTATAGATAGGTTCCTACTATAGAATGAATTAGGGGTCTCATATAACCAGGTATAACGTGCGGAAGTGTTCCAATATTTGACGCAAGAGATGCAGGAGATATAGTATGAGCCGATAATTTCACCCGATTGTCATAGTTTGTAATACTAAAAGTATGATATGGTTTATGTAGATTAAAAAAAAAAGTTCTACGAAATATTTGATTGAAAGCATTGGCTATCGCTAGCCATCATTTCTCCCCTCTTTTAGGCAAAGTATAAATTCCTTGCGGAAATAGCAACTGGTCTCTTGAGATTAAGGCCAGAACAATCTAATTTATATTGCTCTCGAAGAGACAATAAATTAGCTGAATATAACGCGAAATGTAGAAAATTCTATTCTGCTGTTGTCAAGGTTTCCTGGGCAACTTTTAGCATATGAGTTCGAATGAGTTCGAGAATACGTCGACTTTTCTACTCATTTCCCTCGGATGTTATTGCTAGTGTTTCGTGACGGGCCTTTGCCAGAACAACTTATAATAGACTACAGTTAAATCCTCCCGAAGTGGGGGTTCAGTTTTATTATCGAACTTTATGGTTCGATTGGTATGTATTATGGTCAACTACGCTTTGGATAAGGCAGCACATTCATCGTTCTTCACCCATCACCGATCATCGGCAATGTTTTTCCAATTCAACAGAAACAGTCAAGCTCCCCGTAAAGGGTTTTTTTGTAAAGAAATCGGTCCATTCAAAGCTGCAAAATACTATATCGCGCATGCTCATTGAATTCACTTCTGCTTCTGCGTAACGCTTGAAGCCGGATAAAGAATCGACTGCGTTATCAGCATCCTAAAGTAGTACTTCCGCAATATCTTGGAACACAGCAAGAATTTAATGAACGTCCTAAACAATAGTGCTTTGCGTTGAATGTTGGGAAAGCTACAAAATGATTGCTTTGGGCAACTTTATGCACTATGACAGCATGAGTGAAAGAATGTAACGTTCGTTTTATCCACGTTCTTAATGTAGAGTCACTTCAATTTTCGTTAGTAATTCTTTGCGGAAACTTCCTTCCATTTCATTAGGTCTCAGTAGATATTCGCAGATAAGGATCTCAAACTGTAACTTAGTTTGAACTCAACAATATAGCAATCAAGAATTGAATTAGGGTCACCTTTACCACAAAGATTTATGTATCCAGTAAAAATGACTGTAATCATAGTCTACTTAAAGTAACACTTGTCCATTTAGTATTATTGAGTTGTTCAGTGCAAATGGGTGGGGCGCTCTAAACTGCATTTTCGACATTCATTACTTTTGTTGTTCGATTTAAAGTAATCTGCTGGAGGAGCCCATTAAACACGGTCGAAATGACATGATATCGTTTATTAGCAAATGTTAGCTCCATTTAAATGCTAGCCCCGGGGGAAAGTACCACTTCAATGGGCGATATCCTGCCGATCTTTTGATCGATTTTTACGAGAATGTCATCCACTCTTTTCGTAAATAGTCGCTTACTGCAAGTAACGTAACGTAAAAATTTTACATTTATGTACCAACACTGCCGAGCCATCTTTGTTTATTGATTTTGATAATACATCGCCCGTATGCATGTAGAGCAAAAACCTCTTCATTAGTCATATTTCACAAAGTATTTTAGAGAGTCGCATGGACGCATACTTAAGAAGGAGTCTTCAATAATTTTCTGATATTATGCGAAAATACTATTTCTTAGAGTTTCGCATATACATGTGTGTACGGTTTAAATAAATGAGCCGATATCCCTTGTCATTGTCTTCATCGTTAACGTTTATACACACGCACATATCATATTAAGAAATTTAAATAAAATTTATTTTCTATTTGCTTTAATTCTCGTTCTCTTCCTTTTATTTTATGCATTTTTCTTTCCCTCATTTTATATTCAATTCAATTATAAGTAAATTAAAATAACTTGCACACGCTTACAATGCACGCATACACATCTGAACGAATGCAGATCAATTTCAGACAATAGTTATTTCATTTTGCGATTTTACATTAAACCAACTGACAGATGATTGTCAGTTTATGTGTATGCGGGTACGAAACGTTTAACGCGACAGCCAGTGACATTTTCATATAAACGATATAACCTCCTGCGCTGTCTCTCAAACACATACTCTTATTATTTATGCATTTGATTCGAGTGATTTCGTTAAGTTTATCCTGCAGACTCCAAGTCAATGATGACTGACATCCAGACGGTTACTGTAACATTTTTTACCGTTTCTCTTTTCTTGTTCGTTATCACTATTGAAGAATGTAAGTATGTTCGTTTGCTCAAAATATCTGCAACATCCAGAAGGAACCTCCGTCTGTCTGTCTGTCTCTCTATCAGTCCATGTGTGTAATATCGGGTGTAAATATTTCCATGGCCGCAGGAAAGGAGCTATTAACTTCGAATTTGTCGAACAGAGAGTTCTTGCATACAGATTGGGCCACGGCGATCAAAGGAAATGCCTTCTGTGCAATATAAACTGAGACTACCTCTGTTTTTAAAAGATACAAAATAGGGTTTTCATGCATTACTCTATTAGGTATTACAGTAACTATAGAAAAGTGGAAAACATTGGCCACGCCCATAGCATGTTAAAGAGTATCAAAATTTCGAATTTTTTTCTCTTTGCTTCTCACTTTCAGTTAAGACAAGGGTAATGGATATAAGAGATTCGGTCACTGCCGTACATGATTTTTTCACATAGTTTTTTCCTTTTGTTCTGTGCTTGAAAAGAAATTGCATGAACGATTTCGTTGTTAAAATCATGTAATTACCGAAACAGTCTACGAAAATGCTGTATCACGTGGCGACTTAATGCTACGCGGAAGACAAGTGATATTAAAGGAATAACTACTTAAACTTACATATATCTTTACCATTTTTTTATACCGCGGATAATATGAAGTTTTTTTTTTGAGATAAGCTATGGACTTCTTTCATTACGAAACATTTGGAATGACTTGAAAACTCGCAGGTACCGTCTTTGCGAGCGATATTGTCAAGAGAAATTGCAAATCACTTCTTGACGGCGAGAGAAAGAAATATATATTTGCAATTCTCAGTGATAACTACCTATTACTAAATTTGATCTGAGCTTTCCCTTTAAAACTATGCAGATTCAAGAAAGCCAGTTGATTGCAAAGGTTTCATGCGCCAATGATTTAAAATATAGCGTATATGTCGCTTTCGTGCATTCGGACGCGAAAACTTCGAAAGTGGCGAGATATATAGAAAAACTAAATGTAATGACGACAATGTGCACTTAGTTTCTGAACAGTACGACAATAATTTCAAACGTTGACATATAAAGGCCAAAATTCTACATAAAGTCTCAACACCCAAGCCTTAATAATTGCGCGTATATTCTAACAAGGCAAAGTTATTCATATGATATTTCATAGTGTATTTTCCGATCACCGATAGCGGTAACTTCAATATTGATTTACAAATACTCAACAATCAATTAGTGCGTCCGTCTTCTGGAAAAAATACAAAAAGGCTATGCATACTATAAAATGTCAGATTAAAAGTACTGTAGTTCAGGAAAATGTATTAAAGTCAGTTAACTTTTTCTCTCGATTGCAGGGCCCTTAATGGAGTTCGCATTTGCCTTGAGTCGGCCTTTGCTGAAGATTTTTCCTCTGTGGTTTAAAATAAAAATACTATACATAAAGTGCACGCTTCTTGTGATGCGTTAATTTCTAACATTATTGAAGGGCAGGGACTCAAGTAATCTTTTCTAGACTAAGACATAAGATATATATTTGAACGTACCTACGTGACGGATGAACGTAGACCGATCAACAACTGGACACAGTGAAATAATGCGAATGTGTATGAATACGTATATCCATATTTGTATTCTTAAGTAGTTTGGCACTGTAAACCGATTAAAGCATGTCGCCCTTTGCCCACGTGAAGTTTTTAAAATTCGTTAAAGTCATTAAAACTGATATAGAAATCTGAAGACCGCCTGCTCTTTTTCAAATTGCTTCATTATATTAGATTTAAAAGTGGATGTGAATTTTTCACAAACGTAGTAACCACAAAAAAAAAATTAAATATAGTTATTTCTAAATAATTTTGGCGGTAATGAGGTGTCAACCAACACATCTAAAACAAGTATCGATTAATTTTATTCGAATATTAAAGTCAACCTTAAGTATTAGATGCACAGGTTTTGTTCTAAGTCCAAGTGAATTGCTTCTACGAAGATAGAAACTTTGTCTCATTTAGGGTATTTTCGAAGTTACAAACAGAGGCAGGGAAGAGAAGGAGTTGAGAATGACCGAAATCTAAAACAGATCAAGTTGATCTTTTCAGGCGAATCCTTTTAATTGATTTTTTAATTTATCAGACAGGGAAAGAAAACGAAGGGTATTACTCCCAAAATATAAGCGAAATGACTTCCCCGAAAATTGGGTAAAATTATTATTATTGTTATTATCTTATCATAATTAAATTAGTCAGAGAAATAAATTCAACGAATAGCGTCTCAAAGCACTAGCATCTGAAGCTATCGGCTTTGCATGACAATAGTAATCGGTAAAGTCAAGTTTATTTCTTTCGAGTGAATCCGTTTGATTTGCTTTCGAACTACAGTTCCCTCTAGTCGAGTAGGTAAGAATCGCGTATAGCAAATATCGGTGTAAAATCTCACTTCAGCTTGATCATACCTGTTCATAGCTATAGTAGAGAATGCTCAGTTGCGGTAAAAACAAGTAACACATGATTGCAGAATTTCCCCATCTTATCTCTCCCTTTTTTCCTTTTGAGAACATCTCCTGGGTGATTAGACATATCAAAAAAAAAGTAGAAAAAAGAATAGAAAGGAAAATATTGAAGTCAAGTTCATTGTTGCAAGTTGAGATCAGGTTATTATAATAGAAAGGGTGGGAGTCTGCCTTCGGACGTTTGCGAAGATACGTTTTCTTTTGTCTGGCGCAAGCATTTGTTTGATTCTTCAACTTATCGGCGAAGAATATCAAGGTTATTATGTCACGTTGAGGTCAAAGTGGTCACTTTAACTATGACCCAGCAGATTTTGCTAATCCCTTGGGGAAATTAAGTTGATTTTTGTCACACAAATGCATTTCATTGACTTGTGAACCTTTCAGACACAGATGTATATAGAGATCAAGTCCGCTATTATAGAGAAATTTTTGAAAGCTTAGTCGATTTAGACACATGCCAATATGTGACGGTTTGCTCTCCGCGCATTCTGCGTTTATTCTGTTCAATTGCAAACTATTTAAGAAATTTAAGCTGATAGATGAGACTTGTTGTAGTTGTGTGCTGCGAAAACTTCGTCGCAATACACGTATGAAATGAAATGTTTTCTAGTTACATTCATACCGTACGTAACATATGTACATATATAATACTTTAATATGTTATATCATAAATATTTAACGGTCTTTATGTAATAAAAATTTTGATTTATTTTTCTACATACATACATATTTTAAGTATATATGCAAACAAATCTATAATGCATACATGAATTCTGTAGATTTTTGCTCTTAAAAGAGCATATAATGCATGGACACAATATTTTATATAATGTGTCAGACAGTTATAAAACATTAAATTTTGTTGCAATTCCAGCAATATTATACAGGTCTGGTCGATGTACATGTACATGCATATATTCATATATATCATATATATATGTACATAAATCCTCACATACGCTTATATAAATGCGAGCACATTTATTTTATTTATTATTGTGCATAAGTACATGCGTACATTTATATATATATACATATATATATATATTTATATACATATACATATATATATATATGTATGTTGTGTATATTTATGCCATCGTATTATGTGTCAATTAGTTGTTCAAAAGTTAATGGAATTTCCGTATAATATTGTCATTCGGTAATAACATGAAAATTTATATGAAGGCAACGTAAGAGTCGAATAAAAAAAAAAAATGAAAAAAAGGCAAAAATTCATATATGTTTAGCGCATTTAATTTTATGCGGGCGAGTATAGAAGTGTGTGTTTGCGTTTTTGGTATATTGCAAAGCTCATTATAAATATTTAATTAAATTGAAATTAAAAACCACACAAACATTAAATAGAGACTGAGAGTGTGTTAATATAATTTGCTATCAAGTTGAAGTAATTATTATTATATAAAAGGATTAGAGAGAAATTATGATCATATTAAATATCCATAGTATGAAAATATGCAAGAGACAATAGATGAAATTAATATAATCAATATTCCGATTGTTAACAAAATGCTAACAACTCTTTAAGCGCTTTCAATATAACTCAACAATTTCAATATTGTTCCACGTAACAGATACCAACTCCATAACCAAGTAACTAAGTAGCTGATGAAACTTAATAAGTTAAATAAATTGTTTAAATAAATGATTGTACTCTTCTATTCGATACTATTACAACAATGTAATTGAAGGTTTTATTTGCAATATCGATTAACTCCGTTTTCTGCATTCTTTCAAATTGACAGCATAGCAAATAATTCATATAGTCAGCAGTCCGTATAATCAGCATTGTTTTTCAGCACATATTCGATTCTCCTAGACATGGGTGAAATTAATATACGGCAAGTCTCTACTGGGACGTTAGACCAAATTTTTGAAATTTCTAAATATATTGCTATACATTTTACTCTCATTTAGTTTATGCATGCTTTGCATATTCATCGCAATGCAAAGCTTGGCATAGTCTAAGCCAAGATCAATATAACCTACTTTAATGTAATTCTAATCATAAGCTAGTTTAACGTAACCTTGATAACATAGACTCTTTAATAATCTAGTTCAGCCGTATGGTAAGAAGTAGGAGTCATAAGCAAAAAGAAATCAATACGATTACTGATGGGCCATCGACAGGACTATTCAAAGTATCCCTTTAATAGCAAGAAACGGAAAAAAGTTAGTGAACCTCAAAATTAGATTTCACTGTAACTGCAATCCCACAATTCCCTTTTATAGGCACAAGAAACTTGACGCTTTAGTTCTGGCTAAAGTTTCACAATAAGATTGAGGTCAGGAGGCTGACTGCCAAGTTATACTCACGGGACTATGCTCTCACTAAAATGGATGAAAGTTTTGGATCATTATCCCGCTGAAATTTTCATACCAGTGGCATGTTTTCTTTGCCATAGGTAGGTTTGCATCCAATAATCGTAACCAAACAGTTCGAGATGATACAACATTCCCACTTGGATTGAAGGAATTTCGCTTTGCTAAAATTATTAGGCGAGAAGTCGAAATCGCGAGAAGTTTTTTAATTGCTACGCGCCTCTTAATGTATTATTTGGGGTTTAAACCATTTTTGACGTGATGTCTCAATAAATTTATGCGTTTTTCTCGCAAGAAGCTATTGAAACAAAGTAAAAGCCTTTAACTTCTTACCGCAAGAACTATCTTCCGTGGAATTCTCGGAATTAGTTTTGAACAGTGTCGCCACATCTAAAAATGAGAAAGTCGAAGTAACATTACTCAACGAGTTTTTTCGAAAATGTTTGAAAATATTGATTCCGAATTATTGCAATAGCGTTCATCCTTCGGCGAATACACGTCAGTGTACCAATTTCAAAAATTGCGACCTGCAGGGTCAACACAAAATATATGGGCAGACACGACATGGACAGACGGACAGATAAGTTTAGGTCTATATTACATACGTCCGCACAAACTTAATATACCCTGTACTACAACCATTGTAGAGGATAGCAAGCTCTATGAATCCACGGGTTTTTACATCCGAATGCAAAAGTTGTAGAGCGAATGAAATTTGTTTTATCACAAACGGAGCCACTGCGGAATAGGGCTCCAGTACAATAGCTGGCGTCCTCGGGCCAAAGCACGATAGTATAGCAGTTTTCACCAACACATCCTCAAAATTACGACCCGTGGGTTGAGGAAAAGGTGGCAGATGGACAGCGGGACGTGCAAGCTTAGATCGATCCCAGAAGTGATTTTGAATCATTCGCAACAATACGTGGTTGGTCTATCTCAAGTTTTTCTAGGTTTTGCATACATCCACACAAACTTACCACGCAAATGCTCTAGGGTGTAGATAGCGTTGATTTCAATTTCCTTTCAAGCCCTTCGCAATTCGATTACAGAATTGACAAACTTTGGTTTGTCGAAAAATTGACTCAGTCATCATTAGAAAGAATATATTATTTTACAGCTGCATTAATTTCAAGCAAAAATTGAGGAAACTAGTTATAGCGTAATGTCGGAAAGCATGGCTTAAAAGAAAACATTTCAAGTGTGTCTCTGTGCGATAATTTAAACTATTTAAAAAGGTTTATTCAAGTTTTTGCATTATTTTTCAGAATCTCAGGAAGAAATTTTTATTTTACCTCTGATCTGCGCATTCCATTTGATTTAATAGGTTTGAACATTTCGACAGGCGTAGCTGGACTTTACTTAAAGCCGCTATCATCCGTTAAGGTATGTGCGGGAAAAGATAAAGCCGTGTCCATACGACACTTACGTAATCTTTTTTCAAACCTTCATTTCAAATAGAATTTTTCACCGCCATCACAAACCCAGATCCAAAATTGCATAAATTGATGCTTATTGCTACCTATAGATGAACTCGCATATTGATTCTTTTTTACATTGTTCTTATGTTTTTTCTTATTAAAATTCGTTGGTCAAGTTCCACTATAAGTTCGCTATCACCCCAAAACGGTATACAGACTATATACAGAAACAGACCGTACATATCGCTTATAAACTTGGGAATATTGAGTCTTCACTAAAGGAATAGCGAGAGTTACCTAATTATCATCGTTTCTATTTCTCAAGCGGACCAAAGCTGTATTCACTTTAAAGGATCTTGGTAACGCTTTTATCTCTTTACCTTACAACCGATAAATAAATCTGTAATATTGCCTATGAATTAATTTGAACTTGACCTGAATTTAGAAGTGATTGAGCGCATCCAAAATGCATTCCAAAGCTTTCTCATTTAAATTTTCTTATCTGTATTTTTCATTTTTTTTTTTTACGAATCAATGTGATTTGCATCGCATACATGTTCCATTTATCTTTAAATGTGTGCTGTTGTAACATCTTTTCGTTCGAACGATTTTCATTATTATCAAACAATGGTTTGTTGACATTTGACATTATATCGAGAAGAGAAAGACAAAGAAACGAAAAAAAAAAAAAACAAAAATTGTTAAAAAGAAAGAGAAACCAACAAAGTGACACTTACAAATCAACAAATCAATTCTGATTGGAAATGTGTGTTTCTTTTTTTCATTTTTTTATTTCCATTTCTTTGTTACTTATGTTTTTCTATCTCGTACTCTCTCTCTTCCATACTTGTTCAACAAGATTTCATTTTATGTGAATTTTTCTGTTTTCATCTCTAAAGAGTTTATTAACTTTGTTAGTCTATTTGTAATGCATAGCAACACAAATTGAAGAGCTCTTGACATATAGACTACCTTTAAGATGAGATTTAAGTATCGATTTAGGAATAGTATAAGTGAATTAACTGAACTTCTTGGCAACAAGAGCCAAAAGGCTTGGCCAAGGATTACATGCAAGTGAAGTTAGTTCCCAAGTGAGATTAATGAGCATAGGCAAAAGTGACAAAAGCCATACACTCCTATTGAGACGGAAGTATATTCTGCACAGACACCCTGCGAGTTGGGAAATTGCAAGCAACTATTCGAAGCGATTTTCTTAATCAATAGTTCGGAGCTGGAATAGTTCGCACCTGGAATTGTTCGGAGGTAATCCTTTGGCGCAATTCGGCATTATACGCCTAAAAGTCGCTTCTTCATTTCGAGTAGTGGTACTTTTTAGAGTACCAAGCATTTTTTCTCCGCAGATTTTTGCTCTCCAAGGAGAAATATCAGCACCGTAATGTCATGCTCTCCGTCTCTCTTCTAATCTTCTCATCAAATTTCAATGGATCTCGAGAGTTGTGTGGCTAGGGTAAACCTCCAAGTACCTTTCGATGGCTTTTCCGGGGAGAGTTTCTCATCGTTAGAACCTATGCCTTAAAGTATAAGCAACCAAAATATATTATTAGTTATGACAGGCGCCGGTAAGCCAGCTAATCGGGATTAAACTGTTTGTTCTTAATACATTGTAGGCATGGTTAGAGACGGATTGTGCTGCTTTTAAAATTGTGTTTTGATTATTAACAATTAAACAAGGTACACGGGCAGGACTAAATCGTTTCATAGAACATATTATAGAACCGCACTTTTGCATTGAAAAAGATCTCTTGATTTTACAGAGGGAGGGAGAAATCTGTTACATGTCTATCCTTCGTTTAGATGAATTGTAATTTGAAAATGCCTCTACCTAACGCCAAAATGCTAAATTCTAACAACCAAAAATTGACCGAAGTAGGGGACAAGGACGTTCCGGAACCCTATGATGCGTTCGACATTAACACAAGAGTCTTACGGAAATTTTAACGATTTTCAGCCGGAAGGTGGAATCTCCATTTCTACCCTTCTTTTACGGTTATGATGATGTAAACTCTCTTATTATTAAGCCCCTTTTTTATAAGAGTTTCATAGGCGTGTTTTTAATCAGACTTCAGTTTTAAACTATGCTTTACTTTCACTGGTTAACATATGTGTGAAAAATATATATCAGAAAGAAGAGTAAATTACGGATCTTTTAAGCAAAAGTATTTATATGTGCCTACATACGTGCGAAGTATGCAGCGAATCGTCCTAAACCGAATAATATCTGTTTCCTTCCTTTCTACTCGTAATCTAAAAAAAAAAAGGAAAGATGTATTTTTTTATTTAAGTGAAGATTTTTCTAAGAATACTTACTTTTAAATTACAAATATTTTTGTTGTAAAATCAATGACAACAATGCCAACGAGGGAGATCAATGTTTGATTATTATTGGTTGGCTGCTGTTTACATGCACTTTTCCACTATACACACAAACAAACAAACAAACAAACAAACAAACAGACACACACACACACACACACACATACATACATACATGCATACATACATACATACATACATACATACACACACACGCCAACAGATACTAACGGTTATATGACTAAAGAAGAGTCTTCACTTGTTAGCATTAGATGAGATGTGAGTGTCTTTCTATTACGTTTAGTTCAAAAACGAAATGACTCTTGAAGCTTGACACACGTTTAAGTTTTCATAATACATAAAAACAAATAAATGTTTTTCTTCTTTTGAAATGAATTGCAATAAATATCGTTGATGATTATTTTTGCCGATAAGTGTCATCGACTAGTGCAAGCATAAAAAGAAACAAAAATTCAAAGAAATTTATGATTCAATATTTTTTCGCTTTTTATAAACTTGAACCCAAAAGTTAATCTTAATGTCAAAAATATTGATTGGAAAAATAATTTTCGTGCTGAAAAGAGGTAAAGAACTAAAACAAAATAAATGACAGGATATTTCTTGTTAATAGAAATGCGCTCTCTCTCTCTCTACATATATCACGATGTGGCACAACACATGCGGCTACTACTGTTGACAATTTGCTCATTTGTGCGTACATGATATACAAATTTTTTCAATACTTACTGATCAGTCCACTTGTCTGCCTGAAATAAAAGCAATTTTACATCATGCAATTTTGGTTTTTGGGCACGTCAACAACAACATATTCGTACGCATTGAATTTCAACAAATTTCATACTCTCAAAAAGTAAGTTATTTATACGTTTCTTATAGCAATTTGACTCTTATCACCTCCAGTGAATGTGCACACACAGCAAAGCGATTTAATTAATTGCAGGCATATGTGTAGATTAAACTTTAGATAAGAAATATTCATTTTTCTCCGCACAACTTTTACCTGAGAAACATTCGATCAAATTTTTTATCGATAGCTGCTATGGAGTAAAGTTCGATATTTTCCTTTCTGTTGGTTTGGTTTTCGGTGAATTTGAAACTTTATTTCGTTGCCACATTCTGCTTTTATATTTGGATTTTTGTACGATTTCCAATACCGGTTGACGGATAGACTTACAACCCTAGATTAACTCAAAACCACTGCTGTGTACTTGGAGGTTTGCTAAATCTACTACACATGTATTTTCGAATGGCTTCATGTACTAAAATATGTAGTTACCTCGCCTTTTAAGGCATCTGTTTGACGAAGATTTTGCATTATAACGAATATATGGTTTAAGCAGTCATTGTAATGAAGTCACAAAAGAGCTTATATTTCCCCAGATCAAAAATCAATATTGCGCGATGGGTAAACCATAAAATAATTGAATCCACATCATTTTTGCCAGTCGAAGATGATTTTACTTTAGTTAAGACTATGGGCCAAGTGCCAAGTTCGTTTCGATCCCAATTTAAGTGCATATGTTAAGTATATTTATCGTCTCTCCGTGAAAATCCGTCCAAGCCTTTATAAGTCCTATGTTTAAGAGACGAGCCAATTACAAATATGAAAGGATATCAACACCGATATACTCTAGACGTTAGGACGACTATTTTCATGATCAGTAGCCGTAGGGTTTATGTGACAAAACGTTTTCTTTGAAAAGAAAACAGCTACAATTTTTGAAATCGTATGATAATAAACCGCCAGGTTGAGAGTTATGGATTAATTGTAAATGTAATAAGAATCCATCAACTGAGTTGATTACAATTATTGAAGTATATAAACTGTCTGTTTTGAATTTCTAAAGAAACGGAGATTCAAAGGATATTTGGTAGTTAGGAAAGAGTCAAACATTGTACTTGTTGACATCAGCCGGTGAAGTACACTAGCGACAACTCTTGAAATTTGAATTCTAGCAAGGCGTTAGGCTATCTTATCAATCTTCGTTGTACGATTTTTTTTATCATCTTTAATTACCCTCTTAATACTGAAGAATATGTCCAGAAGTTTCTACAGTAGATGCAACTCTTAGCTCAAAAATTTGGCTTCGCGAGTGAAGTTGTAGAAGTTCCATTGGAACTCTTTGTGTTTACTTAAAACTTTTGTAGCGAACTTTTTTCTCAGAAACCTTTCTGCTGCCTTTCAAGCTGGGTGACGTGCCCCTGAAGTACTTCCACTCAAAACCGATAGGCGCTAAATTTGAACTGTAGCTTGATGACGACGCTCTTTAGTCGGAAACAGAGGATCCTTTTAGATTGATTCACTTTAACGGATTTTAGAGAGGTTGGGGCAATTTTGTTTTAAATCTATATTTTCAAAAACGCCTAGCGAAGCTATAGTTGAAAATTAAAACCAATCGATTGAGAATTAAGATAAAAGGTACAGCCACAAATTTCTTCTATAAGCAAAAAAAATTGGTTATTTACGAAAACTGTGAAACACTAAAGTGGACCATGGTCTTCCATTAAATGCCCTACATCACTTCTTTTGTTATTATTTAGTTAGTTATTCAAATGACGATTTTTGAAAATAAAGTGTTATATGGGAAGCGATTGAAGCAGTAGTCCAATGCGAACCGTTCTCAATATCGTTCGGCCTTGAGCCAAAACATGTCAGTTTACCCAATATCATCAAAATATCCCAAGAATGTTGTATGTTGAACGCAAGAAAAAACGATAGACATACGGACAGACAGGGACACTTTGATTCAGAAAGTAATTCTGTATCGATTAGTGTAATAAAAGGTGGGTCTACCTCAAGTGCTTGTTGTTAGTCATACATCCTTATACAACGGGCTTTGTAGAATACAACAAGTTTTCAAGTGCTATGCAAAGTATGCGCAACTATTTGTAAAATATTTGTTTTCATGCATGGAATGATTTCAAGGAAGTGAACATAATTTCGTAGCAATACATTTTAAGTAAACATTCGTTTAAGCCAACAAAATTATTTACGTTTAGTATGCAGTAGCGCTCACTGTAAAAAGCATACAAGTTTTATATTCTTGGCAATTAAATAAATAAAAAAGTGACGATAAAGCGATACAAGAACAAAAATGGGGGGGCATGCGGAGCGGGTAATAATTTTCAAAACAAAACAGTTTTGTGCTCGCGCGCGTGCTTTTTCCAGTTCTCGTAAAATATTCAAAATAATTTTATTCCTTAGGGAATGAAACGTATGCTTGGGCTGGTTGGTGATTTTAATGAGTCAGCCGGGATTTCCAAAGTAAATTAAAGCGAACTGCATTCTAATTGAAATGCTGACGTATATCGTTCCGCCACCTTATCCACATAAATAAATGAATTTATTCAAAATGGTTTTCCATTGAATTGCATTTAATTTTAATAAATACCCACAGAGGTTACCATACTAATATCGGATATATTTGATTGTATTTGTTGCGCATGTAATTACAATTTTGCAAGTTGTCGCAGAAAGTTGGTGAGACACCATGAACTGTACACTCGCAGCAAGCAAATGTCAAACTGATTTTGTTAATTTTTGCGAGTTTGTTGGTACTCTGGCGTCACAACCATAGGCTTTGAAACTGGGGGAAAAAAACAATTGTAATGTTTTTATGCAATTTTGTAAATTATAAGCAAACGCAGGCTATGTATTGGTTAAATTAATTAAATTGCAGCGTAAAAGACTGCCAAATACTTCGGTATCTGTGTTATTAGAAAGCAAGAAAATTATATTCTGCTACAACTGCATCGTGACTATTACCGCTATTCTAAATGCGAATAAAAAGAAAAGGAAAATACTAAATTTTCATGCCCTACGCTGGTGAGTGGGCGCAACTGATGTATTCTATTCTTGCAGAATAAAAGTGGAAACTTGTATCGTGTGACTTCTGTAGTTTATGCGTAATGAGCAAAAAACCCGGAAACCGATATTGTACTGGGGCCGTGTCCTTTTACCAATTTCGTCCACTTTAAGTATCAATCTGTTTGCGTTCCCCGTTTCCAAGGGTTTTGGCAAATGTATAACAGATATCTCTATTTTTGCGAACATGAGTAGGTTTGTTTCATATGGGCATACCGACTGGCAAATATGTTTAGAACGATTCATATTTGATACTAATCAATAATATGTAGACTTTACAGGGTCTCTGTAGCTTCTTTCTGGCTGCAACAGAAAAAAAGAATCACAATATTCTACAATATTGAGTTGGCGAAGCAAATTTTCTCTATACGGAGACATGCAGGAACCCATGGGACATAAATGCAACTTTTCATCGTTTCAAGTTTTGTTACTTATGAGTAAAGAGCAAAAAACAATATAATTTGGTCTCAGATTGCGTTGAACTGTGGCCTTGTGCTTTGACCAATTTCAAAATTGACCTGCGTGCAAGAATGTTTGCCACGACATTACGCATACATACAGACGGACACGCTTAAATCGGTTGAAAATTTGATGCTGATCAAGAATATATTCACTTTAAGGAACCTATGGTGCTACCTTCTGGATGTTGTAAGCGTTTTGCAAAATCAACATATGCATTTCATACTCCGAGGATGGATATAATAAAATATTAACAATATGCCTTCATTTGCTCCAATTTCTATCGGCGCATCTTTATTTTTTTAACTTTATCCCAATTTGAGACTTTCCTAAACTAAGAACCCTTTTTTAATGCAAAATTGATATTGAAGAGTTTGATTGTGGACATCCCTTCGAAGTTCGACGTTTGATAGAAGATGACCAAAATGATGGCAAGCAAACGCAATCACTACCGTTGTGACAGTTGTCAGCCCGCAACGCTAGATTGCGACTATAGAGCTGAAATTCACATGAACGTGCCAAAATTTGCTATTTATTGTGAACGTAGATATCGGATAATCTTAATTGAAAAGCAAGAGCTCATTATCATAATCTTTCATAAGTCAATTTTCGCAAAATATCGCTAAATATGTTTTACTTATTAGAATGAAAGCGACCTAAATTAACAATTTATTTCTAGTTTGTTTATTTCGCTATAGCGCTACATCCGCATGCACGCAAATGTGTTTTGAATGAATTAGGGTCGTTTCACATACAGTAAATTAACGCTGATCTAACCAAGCACTTTCGAACATTCAGCTTAAATCACATATCACATAGTGTGAAAGGTATATTTTGAACAGAATTCAATAGAAGACAAAATTTAGGAATAGAGATGCGTTAAGGAACTATCTATACAACTTCAGGACAAGAACTACAGTATCTTTTTTACTTCTTTCTTTATAGAATTCGAAATCACAAAATATACGGTGCGTTGTCAACACTTTATACTACATTTTATACCATGATGCAACTCTCAGCCACTACGAATAATTAATTTTAATAACTAAAGCGATCTCTTGCGTACAGTTGAAATATATGTACACAAGTTACTGAGAGTCATATCATGTTGCAATTTGTTATAAAAAACATGGCAATGATGACTTGACGACTACTCTGAACACCATCAAGAACAAAGAAAACCTTTGTAAGGAAGTGTTTTGCTCTCTTACCAATAACAATTCTATCTGCGTAATTGTCCGTCCGTAGTCCACAATATCCCTCACCCGTAACGTATTAAATTTCAAAAGCAGTTGGTCAGTCTGTCCAATCGTGCGCTAAGTTACATATGAAAATACAGTTTCCTCTCATCACTCTAGCGTAGGGATGAAATAGAATTGGGTAAAATACCTTCTCTGTGATATGCGTATTTGCCTCTACACTAACTAGGTTTATTTGTAAAAATTGTAATAGAACTTTGGAACATAGTTTGTTCGTATATTCCTTTTACCATTTTTTTTTTTTTTTTTGCTTCGAAACATATGTCGGTTTATAATAATATTTGTGCTTGTAAAAATATTAGCTGATCCAACGACTCTCACTAATTAGGGATTAACGGGTACACATTTTAATATTTACAGACCTATAGTGTCAATATACATGCATGTTGGTGTGTTTCACTGATACATATCATGCACAGGCACATACCTAACGGTTTTGTGCTTTACAAAATCATGCATTTGCCTCGAATGGTTTCAATTCACGGACGTAGCTGGCACCTTGAATCGTCTTTTTAAGGATGGATTAACGGCTCTGCACATGTTCGATCATACGATTTGGTAACTAAGATAGCAAAAATAATAAGATAGACGTAAGAACATTATGATAACATGTACACAAGTAAACATTGCTATTATAGCAAATGCATCGTGAAATGCGCGCCGGCCTGTAACAAGCAAAACACCGATTCAACGGGACAGCGATGGTGATCGCGACTATAAAAGAGCGTGTCGCAATACTCTTAGGGTCCAGTCTTGTTACGGCTTTTAGTTTGCTTGCGGCTTTCAGTCACGAATCTCTAATCACATACAGTATACTGTATGTGAAACAATAAAATTATAATTCCAACGAAATCCGAACGTCCAAGAGTTTTGGTCTTTTTCAATAAGATTTCTTGGAAAGGGACTTCTGGGCCATGAGCATACCCCGCAAAGAAGACTTGTTACACCTTCCATAAATGTTTTTTTGTATTGTTGTTGGTGTTGTTTTTTCTATTTAATAGATACGCATCTAAGGACATTACCCATCCCTTCTAAATGTGTTAAGATATGTATATATATGCATATGCATACATATATGTGTCCGTATATACAAATTCATATACAATGTAAAAAGTTTTTCTTAAAGTGATTTGTTGCATATGTACTTCGTTGCATACGGAAATCTTGTAGAATATCTTTGAAATTGCAAGTTAATTAGTTTTTGATTACTGTATGGTGAAAAAAATGTGCAAAGTGTGTTAGTGGTGGTTTTCAACTGCGAAAAGTATTTCGTCAGTGATTAGATGTGAGATTTTTAATTAGTGTTCATTTTATGTTGAGCATAGATGTTAATGTGAGAGAGCGTACGCGAGACGCAATCGTCATGATTGATTATACTTTCTATACGCCATCACTTGGTACCACACAAATTTTCTCTCATTGCAATAGCAAAACTAGCACTTGTTCAAATCGGAAAAGTATTGCTGGTGAAGCTTAATGGCAAACAGGGGTAGACAAAATATATATATACATAATATATATGTACACGTATTTCTTTGTCTCATTATCGTTTGCTTCTTATAGGTTTGAGCAGTAAACACCTTTGATGAGATTTGTTCTACTTTCCCTTGATATTTCCATATGTTAAAGTTTATCATTTAATAGACCTTCAGTAGCATTTTCAGATTTCAAATCTCTTTTGTCGTTTGTTTTTCTTGATAAAGGCTGGCTTTACGTACTTAACTATTTCGAAGTATTTACAACGGAAGAAAGCAGAAATGGCATAAATTAGAAGAATTCACCACAAGAATTCCAAATTTTGCGATTACCTCCCATTCTCAAATGCTTTTTCTTCTTCCATGTCACCACTTTACGGTGTATTTCGCTCAAAGACGTGCCACTTTTGCATTCTCAAAATATCCCGTTTATTAAAGATCTGAAGCTAAACGACCATCATTTGCGACGCAGGCAATAATCATTTTCAACAACCTGGCAAGCTTTAGATTTAATTGTTCGATTAACAAAGGAACTGTGGCGTTTGTGGAAAAATGCAAATCTTATCTGAATTTCGATTATTCGCTGCGCAATTCATTATCTATTTTTATGGACCTCTAGCTAGCTCTTTCTTTATCGGTTCTATTTGTCTGATCGTCACCGTTTTGCAAGGCAACGTCAAGGGACATGCGCTAAGTATTAAGAAAAAAAAAAAAGAATAATTAAAAAAAAATGAGTTTAGGTAACTTTAGAGACGGCGTTTGGATATCCAGAAGGGCGATGTGTTCTTTTAACTACAGGTGCTACGGGATTATTCATCGTTCCGAGATGAACAAGTTATCAAAAAAAAAAAAAACGCAACTTCAAAAATGTATATCGTCTATGTCTGTCTCTATGCAAATTCCGCTCTATTTTCACCTATCTGGTACACAAGCCTGTGAACATTCAGTTAGTGCAGATAGATATAAACAGACAGATAGATTGACTATTGAGTAGGTGCGGAGTCAGAAAAAGTGATGAACAGACTGTAGAATACGACTAAACTGACCGAAAATCTTCTATGCGAGCGTCTTAAAACATATTGCCAGTCAAGCTCTGGATTGAAGGCGCAAAGATTTAGAAAGTAAAATAATTCCACCAACTATTCGTTCATACAAGGACAAATCCTCGCAGCTTAAATTTTCTGTTTATATAATATTTTTTAAGTTTAAACGTTTTGATGTCTTTCGTAACATTCTCTGCTCCATATATCAGAAAGTGTTTTTGCTATTGTGTGTGTACGTACGCGTACGAGTGTTAAGTTTATGTGAGAGAAAGATGTTTACACTTTGCCATCATAGAAATTCTTGACTGCTCAAGTGCAAAACTATGTGTGAATTATGTCGGGCAACATGTGTTTTTTTTATGAAACAGCACTCATAACATAAGAAAAACAAAAACACTGAGGTTAACAACAACGACAACCACAGCAATAAATGCCACAGAAATGCGCATAAACACATACTTTAGGGCGAATATCAAATTTTTGGTGATATTAAATATATATGGTTACGTATGTGTTGGCAGAAAAACATAAATTATGATATAATAAGTGACGATTTATATACGATTCAATCCGAATTCTCAACTCCATTCATCAAGCGAAAAAGTGTTGTGCACATGTAAACCAACATATAGTCTATAGGCCGGCGGTGCGTGCATGATCGAATTCGGTTATTTTCCACGCATGGGGAAAGAAAAAAAATTGTGGTAAAGGATACGCTATATTTATATATATATTTTTTGTAAAAAAATGTTTGCTAAACATTTGTAAAAAAATTGAAAGCGATCCTTGTTATAGTTTCCACCACTCGATAATATATTGAAACTTTTCATTCCCTCTAAGTTTCTTTCCGCTCTTGAATGCCAACATGTTTAAATTTGTTTTATGAAAATCAAGGAAGAAATTATAAAATAACTTAGGTTGTCTTTCTGCTTGCCTTAGAGAATTTGAAGGACGAACAGACCGAGAGAAAATTGAATCCACGTGCGATTTTACCGACAATTATAAGAAGTTTAGAGCAGAAGAAAAGGCAGACACAAGAAGGAGGAAACAAGTGAACGGGTGGAACGAGGAACAGATCAACGGATGAATAGTTGGATGAATCTATAACAAGACAAGTTGATGGAGAGCTGTACGGAAAGATACGGAGATAAGAATTGTTAGCAGGACATGTATTGGAGAGGTCGATAATTTGGAAAATGATTAGTTACAGGTTACAGGTGAATAAAGAATGGAGTACGGCTGAACAGGTAAGTAAGCGAATGTATAGATAAGGGAAATGGCTAGATAAATAATTGGGGAGAAGTAGAAAAAATGGATTAACAGATTAGCACACAATAAAGTATGAAGCGAAAGAACGGGCAAACAAAGAGGACGATACAAGCTGACGCTGCCGCGCTGGCGAGTAACCAGCCGTTATGGCTAACAGACGAAGAACTAGGGAGAAATATGGAGGTGGAAGAGAGAGGCAGGACGGAAGGATATTAAGTTGGGGAAGAAAAATGAATGAACGAATCAATAACTAGGGAGATAAATATCTGGACAAAGTGAGTGATGAATGAAAGAACAGCTGGATGATAGTGCTTATGGACGTGCAGAAAGCATAGACACAAAAGTTCTTAGGCTTGTGCAGAGAGCTATGTACGTCAAGCAACAGGCAGGTACAAAAACAAATTCGAAGACAAACAAACAATTCGACGATTGGGCGGCCGGAAAAGTGGACGAAAAACGAGCAATCTATGGACAAGCATTTAAACTGACGTAGGACGGGTAGTTTAACACCGGTATTTATGTATTGCGACCTCACGAACATGAATAAACAAATTAGGAATCTTCACTTGATCGCGAGTTATCCAAAGGAGCTAAAGGTCGTTCGAATTCCATATTTTAGGTTCTCGCAAACAGCATGATCGAGAAACTAGACTGCAATTTTCCAGTGGTACAGTGGCACAGTGGCATAATAAAATATACGCAGGAGCTGCGTTCGTCCACACTACATTCATACGTACGCACATATGTATATGAAAATATTAAAATACAATAAATTTTGAAAGCATATAAACTGTTTTATTGTCGTTATCACATATGCATAGAAATTACGTACGTCTCTATGAACGCGTGTATGTACATGCATAATGCCATAGTCCGCTCTGTGATTAGTTTAATTGAAATTTGTTGTTTATTTGGAGAGGAAAATTAGTAAATTCCGTATAAACGCATTTCCTGCTAAACGTATAAAATTGCTACATATATATGCAATTAATCATAATGAAAATTTATATTAAAATTTTTCGTATATTAATGATAGAGTAACAACAGATAGAATTGATATAATTACTCGTAATAATCATAAATATTTGTTCTGTCAGCATTTACTTTAAATAACTTAACCTCATGCCTCTAACAGTTTTAGCTCAGATGTCTTAATAGATGGGCATTTTATGGCAAGAAAAACGTATATTTAATGAATCTTATGTACATATATATACACATCTATAAAAAGAGGTAAAACTATCTAAATGTCAATGGCATACATGTTTCAATTGCTGTACAAGTGCTCTTCACATAATAAGGCGAAGAAGAATAAAAGCGAATGAAAGGTGTGGCATTGCTTGACACCAACATAATATAGTCATCAACAATAGTTCATGAAAATCAAATCAACCTTAAAAAGCATAAACAATTCAATATCAATCGTTCATTTAAAGTTACGTAAAGGTTGAGAATGAATTCATTTAATATTTATTCGATTTTAATCTTCCCCTGCTTATATATATATATATATATATATATATGTTTATCGATCAATTAATGGTCTTAAGTGTTTTTGACAAATAATTGCTTAGTAAATCTGCTTCCTTCGGTTGGTTCTTATTATAATAAATCATAATTATCTTTCGAGTAATCGTAATTGCGGTTTTGATTCGAGTGATTATTGCAAACGTCTCGTACGCATAATTCATACGTAAACGGTTTAACGAATTTAAATACAATATTTAGAAAACATTCATAAGCATATCGATAGTAAGCGCAAAAAACTAAGAACTAATTAATAACGACTGACATGTTTATCGCACCTACCATCTCTAATATGCACATCAAGAGTGCATCGAAATGTGTTAAGGGTGAATTTCATGCAGTACGTCGCTTGGAAAAGCCTTGCGCACATTAACGCTATTGCTTATCTTACCAAAATGCTTGTTACGCTTTAATAATTTATGGCAATAGCCATCCTTAAACCCGTCTATCACCAATAACATTACAATTGAAACAAGTCTCCCAGTTTTAGAAGTTAGACTTTATGAGTTAAAAGCTAAAATAGTCCCCAAGCTTCTTAGTTGAAACAAATTTAATCTCGGTGAAGATGTCAGAAAGACCCATGTGCAGTGTTAGATGCTTCAGGACAAGTTCTTCTCAATCACATATTTCACGAAAGTGCTTTAACTTTCACAACCGAAGCCAGAGCTATCCTTCACGCTGCGAGCCTTTCCCTTAAAGACAAACTCAAAATCGTCCATGTTACTGATGGTTTGTCTGTATTGAAAGCACTATGGAATCCTTCGACTTCGAGATGGAGTTCCATTAACAAATTAAGAAGTATCATTACAACAGCCGGCGAAAAAATTAAAATGCTTTGGGTACTATGTCATATCGGTTTGTTGGGAAATGAGCGGCGATGTGGGCTGCACTACTCTTCTATTAACAATCTAAGAATTCCGCCTTTATATCCAACAAATGTTAAGAAAATAAAGATCCAAACATAATCGAGAATTCGCCTTGGCCAGACAACTGCAACTCACCAATGGATCTTGAAGAGATCTTCCTCCCCAATCTACAGTTTTGGAAAACTTCTCCTTATAAAGCACATTCTCAGTGACCGGCTTAACTTTTCCTTGGCTACAAGTATTGCATTTGGAGCGACTTATTCTGTGGACATTCTACAATCAGCTACAGAACAAAATGTCAATACAATATATTACTTTGTTAAAACTACAAGGGTCGTTGCCTGATTTACTTTTATAAATTAGAGCCGATAGCCAGTGTTGCTAGTGCTCAATGTCTTTTTTCTTTTAGTCTAAGAATTTATTTCATTAGTCTAAAATTATAATAATAATAATAATAATAATAATAATAATAATAATAATAATAACAATGATAACAACTAGTACAAAAGCAAATAAAGAGAAGTAAAGCAAAAGAAAAATGATGAAAAATGAAAACAATAAAATTGATGTGTAAATAAACAAGAGCAGAAAAAAAATATAAAAAAAGCATGTACGTACACATCTAGCACAGAGGCACACCTGCAACCGGTACAGATCGAAGAAGTCGGTGCAAATATGCAACCGATAAGAGTAAACAAACACCGTCGATTGTCGAAATCATTGTCGAAGATGTCAAGATCGGAAGGTAATTCAGATACGGCATAGGAAGATCGCACGTATTAAGGTAAGTTGATTTCCTAGGATTTGAAGAATCCGCTAATGAAATTAAGTAATTGACTTTTAGACATTTAGACTTTTGCGTTGGACTCTTGGAAAGTTTGTAATTATATTTACATTGACTAAGCTTTATGAAGACAAAGTTCCTAGAGAAATGATTCAGGAGACTAAAGATTTATCTCTTAATGTTTTAAATCTTAATGTTGGCGAATCGATGATATCTCGTTCTTTTTGCTAATCAGTATTTGCAAAATGAATGGATATCGTGCGACTTTTTAATCAATGTCACTACGGCAGTCTTGAGTATGTGAAGGTAAAACTTTTCTAATGCCAAACATATTTGGCGAACAACCAAATTGCCGATTTAACTCTAATCGTACCAAATTTTTTTATAACAAATCACACGAAAATGTAATTTCCAGTCACTTATGACAATCCTGGGAATAAGCCATTAATAAATGTTATTATTTGCATCTATAGTTTAAGTTCGTTTATTTATTCAAACAAGCCGTACATAAACTTTAATGTATTTCTGATTTCGCATCGTATAAAAATGGACAAGAAAAAACACCATAGTCGGAAATGGCTCCCCATTAATTATCCAACACATTACTTCGCTCCAGGTCGTAATTCATAAAAGGATTTTTCAAAATAAAGTTTTGTATGGAAAGGTACGGAAAAGGTGGTCCGATTGGAACCATTTTTACAGTGTTCGTTCTTGGGCCAAAACATGTCCGAGTGCCAAATTTCAGTAAAATATCTCAAAAGCTGCATCCTGTAGGTTTAACAAAAAGGTGCTTCTGAATTCGGTGGTACAATAAAAAGTATGTCTATCTCAAGTCCTTCCAAGTATTGCGTACATTCGCGCTAGCGAACCTTGTACCGTAGCAATATCGGGTATAAAAACCTTTAAAAGATGTAAGGGAATGTAATTGAACTTTGACTCAGTTCATCACTCCTAATGAAATTATCAAATGTGATACTTAGTCTGAAATGGTATGTGCGGTTCCTCAACGCATCTCTGTCCTAACTATTGCTCTTCTGGTCAAAAATACAAGATTCCTGTCTGATTATGTGTTACATAGTTCGTGAAAAGGGTTCATTTTGATATCATAACTAATTCCAAGTCTACAAATATTTTCTTTTTATTTGTGGATATTAATTTTGAGTAAAGTAAGAAAATTGTTGAAAAGACAATTTGAAATAATCAAAAAATTTAAATTCATACGTCAAAAGTCATTCCAATTCGCAAGAGATACGTTTGGAAATTGGTGCAGACCTCAGGCCGATAGCTGAAAATTTTGCTGTTCATTTAAAAACTTATCAGCCTAACAACATTTCTGTAACTTCAAATAAAAAAGGAATTTTGAAGTTTCTAGTCAGGCCATCTCCCATTACCTACAGGCTTACTAGATACATTTCCGTTATTTAAGGCAAAGAAAAAGTTGATAAAGTAAATGTTAAAAAGCCTCCTACTTATCATTACATAAATAGAATGGTCTTTGAAGCTTAATCACCTAAAACTTTCACTTTTTTAACTCTAATCCGATTGTGATGCCAGGGTCTGTTAAGTTTGTGCGGATAGAATAGACCCACCGGTCGAAATTTTTAAGATAATTTAAAGAAATTTTTTTACACCGAACTACATGAGCCAAGGACGAACGCTATTGAAAATGGTTCGGGTTGGACCAGTTTTTCGACCTCTTTCCACATAATGTCTTATCTTGAAAAGTCATTATACGAATACGTACAAAATATTTAATGGTGCGCCTAACCCGAGTAAAGTGTTTTTCTTCGTTAAATAATAATTTTTAACATTACGTTAGGATTGAAGCATTTTCTCCCAACTCAATGGAACTGCGCGGAAGTAAGTTTGGTGGCTAAACTAAATAAACTAGAAAATGTTGTGTAAACTTCTATAGACCAATTAGTTTACAGTTCTGGAATTAGAGCGTCTTATCCCTAAATACTATTTCGCTTTCAAAAGTAGATATGACACTAGTCATGACACCAAGCCATTGCACATAAAAGTTACTGCAGGGGTGTATTTAAAAATGTGGAAAAGCCTTTCATTGATGATCGATTCGCCGATAATCACAACTTAATCAAAACAAGGGCATTTTGAGCAGGTGTACCTTGCAACCCATTTGAATCAATTGCACCCAATGCTGAGAAACAGCCAGTAATTCTGTATTTAAATACTTTAAAAATATCAACCTAAAGCTCGCCGTCTTGCTGCCTGTTAATGCCGCCTGGTTCGTCAGCAACACAATGAGTCGTGATGACCTGGATATTCCTTCCTTATATGTTAAAAGCCTAATTCAACCCCTTTCTTTGAAATATCTTGTTAGACTGAGCAATCACGTAAATCCTCGGGCAGTACTTTTTCCACATGAACACCTACGCGAAAGGAAGATTACAAGGCTGATTGTCTCTCTTAGAATTTGATTAAGTTATAAATTAATTTAATAAATTTTATAATTTTTGTATATTTTTATTTTATTTATTTAAACATTATATATCTGTATTCTTGTACGTACGCACATCAGGGGAGAGTAATCCCTGCTAATCAATCTCCTTACCTTGCTATAAGATTTTCTCGTTACCTTTTCGGGTAATTAAAAGAAAAAAATCCGAAGATGAGCTGAAAGGTAACTTACAATGTTTTTCTTCTTTTTTTTTTTAATTATCGCAGAGTTTTGAGAACTTTAAGAATAAGAAAGTAATTAATTTCAACAAAATGCACGTCGATTCATTTTGGCATACCTTGAATTTTTTATTATAAATGTTTTGCTTTATTAAAGATTTCCTTATATGTGACGTACATACGCATAATATGTATATTTATTCAAATATGAAATAGTTTTCCTTTGCATTATATGTCGAAGTGTGTTCAAGATATAAATTCAAAGCCGTAAACATGAGTAGGCATATAAGAACATTAAATTCATGTTATTTATGACACAAGTAAATATTTAGAACATACCTGCATATGTCTGAGGTGATTATTATTATAAGTTAAGTATTTATTTATTTGAATTTTAATTAATCATCTTATCTGAGAAATGCTTGCGGAAGAGCGCCTACCACAAGTGTGACAAAATTTTCATATTAATATTATACTAAGCAAATCGCCTAAACCTTTCAAACTAACCCCTTCACGAACAAGCCGTACGGTACAATTATACAAATTAGTCTAATAAACTAAATATTTATTTATTTATTTGATTTACAAAATGTACGGTCATGTTTGCTGTTGTTAATGATATGACAGGAATTGATGAACGATGAATAATCCAACATTTATTTCTAAGTTCAAGATTTTCAGATGCACTACAGGAAGTATATTACTTTTGCCATATGTTTATAAGGCGCTCAAATTTGCATCAGGAATCCTATCCCTTAACGCTGCGCGAAATTGATGCAGAATTGATTTAATCATGTCTGTGGCTCTGTCTCTCTCTCTCTCTGTTCATCATAGTTATGATCACAATGTTGAAACTCGATCCCAAAGAAGAAATGGCTTCTTAATGTTGATAGGTTCACTATCACATATTGATTAGCAGTCTGTCTATCCAAATCATGATCACCACACATTCAACCATTGCCTAAAAGAATAAATATGATCCTAATTTTTCCCATGAAGCATATATTGTGGCATGATTGCACTCTGAATGCTTCGCCAAGAAGCATAAATAATGATCTCAATTTTGCTCATCACTTTCCCGATAACGATTAAAAAACCAACGATCCATGATTCAAAAACCAATAATTTTCGCCTTCTTCTGAAAACTTTTTAGAGTAAATCGGCCAAAGCGCTTTGCCTCCAATTAAATGCAGACCAGGCATAATTGACACGGAGTAGGTAAAATGTATCAATTGAAATTCTTAAAATATGTGCGGGTAGATTAACTCTGTCTTCGCATTTTTCTAAATTGTCATGCGAAAGCGTTACTGATCGAAATATAACCAAAACAAACTACTCTAGTCATAAGGACTGACAAAATTAAATGACAACATTTATTTAGCCTTTTGCGATGAAGCAAAGTTTTATTTTGCTGTCAATTATTCTCCTTATGCTTTTAACGCCGACTTTACTGTACTCTATAGAAGGAGTTACATCACAATCATCTCCGTCGTCATTTGTAATCACAAAATTTGAACCACTTTCAGCTGATCCGAATGATGTAAATCTACTGTACACTACTAACTCAAAATAATAGAAAAGCAAATTGTTATCATCGTAAAGTTTACTTTTAGAAATATCATCCTACAGGATGCATAACAAGGGAAATTATCGCGTGTCTTGCGTATAGAAATCGTCAGCTAATGATATTTTCATTAGGCTGCTTATTTCTATTGTATGTTTGCCATTTGTGTTCTTTTCCTAATATCCTGTCAACGGTATTTGCTGAACTTTGTATGGTTGTACTGATTTTATATTAACAGTTAGCGTTATTTGCGCTTTTAAATGCGCATGAGTGGCCGAGCAAGCTAAAGATATCGACCGAAAACTCAAATCTCAAATGCGGTAAAGTTTTTAATAAAATCGATAGCAGCCTCAGTTGCGCCTAGTGCTTTTATAATTTAGTCTTAGAATTTGTTTCTCTGGCTAAATTAATTATAATAATAATAATAATAATAATACGGTTGTACATCAATCCTTTGTTATTGTTCATGTTGTAACATTATTGCTTACATATTATGATCGTTGCCGTGGACATTATATCATTGGTGCCACTTTTTTTACATATTATTTTCGTACTATTCTTGTAATAGCTGATGTCATTACATTGCTTTATGTTATATGTAAATAAATGTTTGATATCATAAATTATCGTCGACAACACTTTTTCCCTTACAATTGTTTTCATACAACTTTATTATTGTTACTTATTATCGTTATTAATATTGATATCATCTTTCGCTACACATTAATTCTTATTAGTATCCCGTTTCTCCAAGGTATTGCTATTGATATCCTATTTTCTTACTTATGAACGAATCTCTTTTTAAACACCATGAGTTACAATACATATTGTGGGTCTTATTTATTTAAGCTTACTGTATATTTCCGGGGCGCTCCCCATGTATTTATACTTTCATGTGGCGGGCAGTCCTGGCGTTGATGGTATAAAAATCGCAGTTTGTACAATGAAAATTCATTCAGTCACGGACCTGCTTGATGAAAGGACCTATTTGAGCCTTTAATTTATGGAAGCTAAATAGAAGGTATCCCCCTGCTTATTTATTTATTTATTTATTCCACTTATACAGAAACTCAACTAAAACAAACGACAGTCGACTTCAAATGACTCTTAAAGTAAATTTTAAATTAATTATTATTAAAAAACTTAGTATAAGTACAATAAAACAAATAAGAGGAAAAAAAAAGAAAGACAAAAAGAAAAAAAGCATGTACACAATTAGCACAGAGCCACACCCATAACCGGTACAGAACCTAGTTGCAAATGAACCCCTAAGCCATCGCAAACATGCATAAGCTTGGCAACCGATAATAGTTAACAACAATTAATTTTCGAATAATAGTGAATTTTTAGGGTTAAGAGCTAGTTTAAGTACGACATTGGCAAATCTCATGTATTAAGCAATGTTGCTTTAATGGACTTTAAAGTGTCCGATAATGAAAAAAGGTGATAGACGTTATTTATAGTATAGGGAATTCTACTATTCGTCGACGACACTGCATTGACTCATTATGTATTGGGCAGGTGAAGTAACAAGAGACAGTAGAGTCGATTTGTTTAATCGAAGTTTCTGTTGCCATTCATAAAATACTAAATAGTTTGTGGCGACACTGGTAAGTGGGTTAACAAAACTGCTAGAGTGAAAAGGAGAGTTGATCAGTAAACATGTAAGTTGGTGAGAAATTTAACTGGGGTAACCGAAGACTCTATCAACATATACTGAAGCGTGGCAGTAAATAGGACACCTGGATCAATCGCAGGTTTTACTTATGAATACACTGTCAGGGACAAGTAGGATGAATTGTTTAGGAAAGCGGGGTCAGAACATCGACTTTGGCAGCCATTAATATACGGCCTAACGCGCAAAATTGTGAAGTTCGTTACGTAACACGCAACATAATAAAGCGCGGTCTTAAATAGAGGGCGTAGCTTCCCTTTTTTATATAAATGGTTTGTAAGAAACATTGGTGAAGACGACTTTACCCGTGCTGGGAGTTGTAAACACCACGTTACACTTTGAATAGTAAATAATTTATTTAAGAAGTTAATTCATACTCGGTAGCACATCGAAGTAAGAAATTAGTGAAAACATTTCTTAACAGAGCGATTGAAACTTAAATGGATACGAAAATCGTTTTCGATCGCTGCTAAGCGCATGGTCTAAAAACTTGTAAATCGATAATTTTATCACTGCTCTCTACTTTAACTTTTATTCATATCACGTCGATAGAATTTGAGAAAGTCAATTATCATTCTCTCTTGCGTTCAAATACTGTCTCGTGATAAACTGGATGAGGGATATTAAAAAATTTAACTTAAGGCGAACATAATTTCTTTTTTCTTTTGTTCAACTGGCAAAAAAGTTATAATATTGTACTGTTGGACGATCGGTAAATAAGATCTGCTAAGTGTTTAATCATCTCGAAAAAAATGCTCGATGTACCATGTACTATGTACTTTTCACTAGACAACCGACTATGAGATCACTTCAATGCTGATCATAAGTACATTCCATATGGACTCTTTTTACAAATGAATTCAAATTTTTTCTTTCAATCTTTAATGTCTGTTGGTAAAAACAATCTCATAGGTTTTATTCAATAAATGGCCTTCATTCCCGAAAATTGCCAGCATTGATTTTAGAATTCGTTGAAGGTTTTCTTTAGCGGTGACACAGTTTCCCTTAAAATTTATACTCTTTTTTTTTTCTATTTAAAATGCGTTAAGGCAGGAGTTGAAAACAGAAAATATCTCTCAATACATTTCATAACCCTTTCAAATGACTTTTGGTGTTCAACTTGTTCAGCGTGCATAGTACACTGCTTTCGATTCGTTTTTATGCATGTTTTGTAATTTTCTCTCGTTTTGTGCTTTTTTTGTGCTTCGAAGTAAAATTCGCAATATTCTTTTCTTTGCTTTTTAAATCGTAAAATTTTTAATAATCTCGTAAAACCCGTTTTGCTGCCGCTGCTCATATCTTTGCTTATCTTTGTTAACGATTTTAGTTTTTACATCCGTTTGCATAAAGTAACTATTCTGAAAGGAATTTTAATTTCAGCAACCTTTCACTAAACGTATATTACATCTAGTTGGCCAGGCTACATACATTCGTATGTATGTACGTATGTATGTGCATGTGTGTGTTTGTGCATTTCTTTGATCTCTTAAAATTAATGTTTGGCACTTGCTGTAAAAGATAAAGAAAAAATGAGAAGAAAAGAGCTCAGAAAAAAAGTGAGAGTTTGCGAGAGAGTGAGAGAGAGAGAGAGAGGGAGAAGGGAGGGAGTTTGTGTGCGTGTGTGTGCCCAAAATTGCAGACATAAGAATTTGTTGCTTTAGTGTATTGTTGGTGCACGTTCTCTACAACAAGAAAATGAAATTTAACAAATGAGAGAAAAGAAAGGGCGCTGCTGCTATCATCGCCGTCCACGTGTTATGCTAGAGCAGGTGCAAATTGCATGTGTAAGCTTTTTTACTTATGAACTAATGTTTGAGGCTGCGGTTGTGTGTGTGTGTGTGTGTGTGCGTATGCTTGCATGTGTGTGCACTTTCCTTCCTTTTCCTTTTTTTTTCTTTCTTATTTTGAATAGAAGCCAAAGAGCACTTAACGAACCTTTGCAGACACAAACATATACACGCACACATATTTGCACAGTTTGTTAATAATGATTATGTTAGTTGGTCCGTTTTTTCAAAAGTGTTTAAATGTTACAATATATTAAGTCTTTAGTAAAGTGGTGGTGAATATATGTTTTTAGGACAAGAAAATTAATTGAGGCTAGGTAAACCTGGCAATGCGAACACATTCACATGTTCACACTTGCAAGAGCCCACACGCACATATGTATATCCATTGGTATGTATAGAACAAAATGAAATAGTTTACAGCTTAATAGCTTTGTTAGAAATACACGTACGTACGTGCACACGTCGCTGCTGCTGTCGCTTGTGGTTTTTTTTTTTTTTGTCCACAATATAAGGTATAAAAAATTTCTGAATACCTTATAGCGCGCGGATAAATACAAATATAAGAAATACCATAAAATCTCTGCATTCTTCTTAAGCATGTATAGTAAAATTAATTTACTGATGTCAATCTTTCTGTCCTTTAAAACAACAAATAAAAACACAAATATTTTTTTACAGAAGGACAAATCGGGTGCTAAATTTTTATCTCTTGAATATAGTTAGGGCAAGACAAAAAATGGATGAAATTAATGTGCGAGGTTGGTTTAGAGTCAGCATAAAATTGGAAACTGGGCAGTGATCTGCAGGTACAATAACACGTCCTGTTCTTCGTCTACATTAAGATCATTACATGTGAAATTGTTACTTCAAGTGAGGTTATGTTATGCCATGTTTTATGCCAAAATTTCTATTGTACTGGTGTACATTACTATTAGGTTGCTGATTACTTATAAATAGATAAAATTATTTTATTCATCAAAGTATGTGTCCACATTGTCTACACACTTTCGCCATTTAAAAGCCAGGTTTCGCCAGGTTGTTCAGCCGATGGTATAAAACCCTGATGGGCGAGGATCCATGAATTCCTGGAAGGCCAGTTCTACTGCATTACCGGCAATGAAATTTTTTCCTATCAAGAAGTTATCCAAATTGCGAAACAAGTGGAAGCCAGTGGAAGCTAGGTCTGGTGAGTCTGAGGGATGATGAAGAAGTTCCAAATCCCTTTCCTGTAGTGTTGCCACGGTCATTTGTGCAGTGTATGGTATAGCGTTATCTTGCAAGAAGATAAGAGTTGATCTGTTTACCAAACCGGGCTGTTTTTCTTTAAGTTTTAACATGATTTTGTCTATTTACTTGCAGTATATTTCTGCTGTGATCGATGAGCCTGGTTTCATGCAATTGTAATGAACCACACATGCGTTAGACCACCAAACTAAAGACCAAAACTAAACATCAGTTTCTTCTCATGAATACTACGGTTTGAAGTGTGTTTGGGTGATTCATCCCTGTCCAACCACTGCGCTCAACGTTTGCGATTGTTGTAATGAATCCATTTCTCATCACAAGTGATTATTCGATTAAAAAATGGATTAGATTTGGGACGAGAAAGCAACATCAAACAAGCTTCCAAACGCTTTCGTTTCGATTTTTTCTTCAGTCATTTATCTAACTGTTTCACTCTCCCAATTTCAGCTAAACGAGTAAGTATTGTTTGTATGCTAACACGAAACTACAGTGATAATTCATAAGCATTTCGAGATGGGTGAAACTCAACGGTGACCTTTAGTACGACATTATTGAACTTTGATTCTGAGCGACCGCGTGGATCACTTGTGAGGTCAAAGTTACTAAAGCGAAATTTGGCAAAACAACTTGATACTGTCTGCTGGGTTATTACACTAGAACCAAACACACTGTTTATGTTTCGTGTGGTCTGCGTTGCTGTAGTTCCACGTAAGAACTCATACTTCATGACAGTAGGAATTTCCGACCGATCCATAGTTTTTAAAAAAAGTTAATATATTCTGGAGCTTCGAGTAATCTACTTCTACGAGCAACTAGTGTAGCTTCTTAGGAAAAAAAAAAGGTAAAATTTTAAGTCATTATCAATAACAAGCTGTCAAAGTTGGAAAAATTGTAAACTACAAGTTTGATCCTTGCTGATAAATCTATACATAAAGTGTATCAACACTAAATCAGCTAAATGTTTATAATTTCGTCGGAATTACTTTTCAGAGACTTAGTGAATTGTAAAAATAGGCAGTCAACGGGAATAGCAGAATCAGTTAACAGTATGCAAATGGCAACACTGCGCAGTGAGTAAGACGAATAGGCAAATGAATAATTCTGGATATAAAACTTACAAATATTAAGCAAAAGCCTCCATCCGTCCGATTCTTCTAACCTGCAAAATTTGGATAGAAATACGGGAAATTAATCTTAAATAGTTTCATTTCTCCATGCTCAAGATAGCAACAAGAATCAATTACATTAGTCCATACAGGTGGCAGGGATGAGCAAAAATCTGAAGGAGCCCTTAACAGTTTTAATACCATACTATTTTCAATTTGTTGTTGCTTTCCGGCTGCCTTGTACAGTTAGATAAGGTTGGATAGGTTACGTAATGTTTGATTATATGTGCCGCACTGCAAAAATTTTCGATCTAATGGCAATTCACTGCAAAATCTTAACAGAGCGCTTCTTCTCTTTCACTATGCGAACAGTGATCTAAAATATCCATCTTTGCCTTATGTTATTTTGCTTATCTGGTACGTTACTCTTCCGTTACGTTCTCTTACTTTTCTTGGGGCTACTGCACTACTACTACTACTGCAGTAGCTTATGTAAAGCGAATTAGTTTACAGAAGAAGATGGAAAAATTGCCATCTTATGTTAGAACGGTAGTATGCCATGTTAACGTTTACAGAGCAGATTACATTTCTCATTTATTTTAACGCTCTTTTAACAATTCTGGTAGATACGAAAAAGAGGAAAACACGTGTAAGTGGTGAGTGAAAAATATTCGCTTTGAACTGACTAGAAACTCGTCTTGTTTTTCCTCTTTTTTTCTTATTTCTTTAAAACCGACATAATACGACTATTTGTAATTGTATAATTACTTTCTCTATAAATGTATTCGGACACAAACACATGCACATACACACAAAAACGTACGAGGGCATTTCAATGCACTTATACATAACAAGCTGACCGAACGCTCTGCTCAGGCAAACATTCGCCGCTTTCACATTTGGTTAATTACAAATCGCATCATTGTGGTTACCAACACCGTCCATACACACAAACATGTATAGTACATGTAGGCACTTATATATTTTTATATATACTCGTATACATATGTGCACATATACATACTTCCATAAATCTATTTCAACTGTGTAGAAGTAAAACAATACCAATTTAATCCTTCCCCCTAACCATGTTCCGTCAACTTTTTCCAACATTGCACTATCTAGCCAACGCTAGCAACATTATGTTGTTAAAGTGTCTATTGTTTTCAACTATTTTTACTACAAATTTTACGATTCACACAATTTTATATGTCGCACGCGGATTTCCTCGACTTACCTATCCCAATCATCTACTTTTGAATGTAGTGAAAGTAGATCTGCGCTGCATGTCCATTATATAACAGGGGAGGGGTCCATTTATTTGTTTGTTTTTCGCATGTATGGCATACGCTTTTTAACCAAAAATGATTTGGTTTTTTGGCTTTTATTCATTTCATTTTTCTTTCTATATGCATGTGTGCATGCATCCATGCATGTGTTAGCACAATTAGAAACCATTGACCGCATTAGTACAAATTGCATTATCATTAAATCATGCATATAAACATTATCAATGCCCGCCGCTCGAACAAAACCCAATATGATGTTGAACAATTTTTTGTGGTTTCACGATACACGGCAACAGCAACAGCAACAGCATTAGCAGCAGCAGCAGCAGCAACAATATTATGAACTACAGTAGCTACAACAATTGAATCGTACCCATTACCCACACCTTAAATAGCGCATAGTAACATAAGCATGTTTATAAGCATCTAATAACGAAATATTGAAAGGTTTGCATTTTATTGCTAAAGCAAGGATGGCGCGGAAAGTGTGGGTGGCTCATGGGAGGTGCATAATGAATTAATGTATATTTGCAAGAGTTTATGCCGATATTATTGATTCAAAAGCTTGCTTATTTAACCAGGCAAGGGCTTGTAATGCGTGTTCGTTCTAGATATTATGCTATCTTTTTTACGGCAATAATGCCGTACAGCCAGCACGCCAGACGGATAAGGCGAAAATGTTTCACGTCGTAAATTGGAAACAAGCGAAACTTTGGAAACCACAAAGGAGAAGGGTATTTAAGAGAAGCAAAAGAATATAGCAAAAATAATAATTATGTCAAAGTAGATGCCATAGTAGAAAAACTATTGATCCTTTGAATAATACATCTGAAGGATTTTTCCTATAGAGTTAATACTTGCAAGTAGCTGGCAAGTAGCTTATTTCAAAACGTTTGTCCGATTTTCAGGCCAAAACAGATGATTTCCACAGACTTTATTCCAACTCTCCGAGTCCTTAGGACGCAGAATACTTTGAGTACATTAAACTCTCGTTGTATTGGCCTCTGAAAGATTTTGATAAATTTATGTAGTCTAAGTTGTGGCTTCTAATTTATAGTCATTTTCCGTAGGATAAAGTTTCTAACAGTGTATGGTGCAAGTTGACCATACAGCCTGGCACTGAGATTTTCCGACATTTTAAAGGTTTCTAATAGATTTATGCGAATTGATGTTCTTGGCGGAGTTTAGACTGTATTTCTGTATGCGAACTGTTGCGCGAACGTAAGTCCGTCAATTTAGCGACATTCGGACACAAGCGTTAAAATATCGGCTTTATCGAAGTTTTTCGAAATTGTTATATGTCATGACAACCTTTTTTTTTTTTTTAATATGACTACTTACTCATGGGATGTGCCCTATTCGCGAAACGCGGTAACAGTGAGGAAAGAGAAAGCAACAGTGAGGTGACGGCCGCAGCCTAGTGAATGTGAGCCCAAGCGATAAGGTGGGCACTTACTATGGCTACGGCCAAAGTAAACTCTGCCGCACATTGAATCTACGCCTGTCTGTCCATCTAATGTCTGTCTGATTTTGATATAACTGGATGAAATTTGGTACTGTGTGTGTTTTGAGCCATGGACGAACGTTGTTGGACGAAAATGGCGTTATTCTAAAAAGTCGTTATATGAAAAATTTTTAATTTTCAAAATTTTTCGTCAAAACTGGCTAAATAGTAGTATTTCGCCATTCTTAATTGGTATGAATTATTTGGACCGGCTGTGGCAATTTTTGAACCACCTCTCATATAACGAAGACTGAAGTTCATACGACAGCAAGGTATGATCTTCAATGCTTCGCGATGAAAATTACGTCATAATAATAATTAACATAAAAAAGTTAACCGTGCCAAATTTGGACCATCTCGACCTGTATTGTGGTTTCTACTCTAACGAAAGTGGTCACAAAAATTGATCCTTTGTAGAGCAGGAAAGTCTAAGTTTTAATATGTGTTGTTGGAAATTGACCCATAATATTATAGTAGTTTCATAAACAAAGGAATTCTACAATATTCGACAATGTGGTGTAGGGTATTTAATGGTCGGCCTTGCTCGACTACAATGATCTTACTTGTTTTGAACAGATCGTTTCTTTTTAAATATTTTTATTTTTTAATATGATCAAGATTTATTGCGGTCATAGTCAGAAAGAACTGCGATATGGAAAAAGCTAGGGATCATGTGATCGTGTCATAGCCAAGTTTTCTTTTCAGTCGGCTCTGGTCAATTAGTTAACCCTAATCTTTCTGGCTGTTTCTGGGTCAAATTTGAAGTTTGAGCATAAATACAGTACATGCTGCATTTTCAAAAACTATCTGATGATCTAATTTTTTATATGGCTTGTCTAGATATATCTAAATGAACCTAAATTATAAAGAAAATAAAATAATAATCGTATAACTTTAGTTATACTTATACTGATTGTTATAAATGACCGAGAGTCACATCGTGGTATGTTTCGCTATAAACAACGATAACATAATTGAGAAAATTTAGATTTCTGACGACGTTAGAGGAACGCAAATTAATACCTCTTAAAACAGGAGCACCAGACTGTATTAAAACCCTGGAAGCTAAACGTTTATTATAAAATTGAATTTTGCTATAAATTAAATTTTAGTTTTTTTTTTTTTCTACTAAAACTAAAAATTTATATAATATTAAATTACACCAGTCGAAATTATGTGCGAAGCACTATATATACAAAATTAATATAACATAAAATTTTAATTAAAGTTATGAATGCTAGGCATGCACATTCGTTTTCAGATGGTTACCACTAAAATGTGGAGCCATCTTAGATTTCTTATAAAGTTCGTAACGTAAAGGGCTGATATTAAGTTAACGTCAACAACTACTTAATTCTTACTAATTATACACGTCCAAATATTAAGATAATTACGATCAATTATTGCTAAATGGTCATCTCTTGCGAATTGTTAGCGACATTGAAATTAAGAAAGAAAATAAAAAAGAATTGAAAACCTGATAATTGTTTGCTTAAAGAGCTTTCTAAACAGGCTATCAAGATTGTCGGAAGAGCACTGTCGACATATGTGCTCGCTACCTTGTGGTTCTTAAAATTTGTTGCCTGCCAGGCAAGCCAAATCCGAGAATAACCAAGTTCTGCGATTACGATCACAAAATTGACTTGATATTAGGAACTACAGTGCATGCACACTCAAAATTAAAATCAAACATTAACATGCTAGCGTTTACCGTCTGTTTCCGGAAAATTGTATAAATTGAGGCGGATAACTGATAGACGTTAATGTTAGTCCATTTCATTGGTTCAATTTATAGTGCATAAGGAAATTATCAAACGAGATACTGTCACATTTCGGACAGCCTTCTGAAATGGTATGCATCTCTACCCATAATTTTGGGTCCACTGGGTCTCTCCTGTCCAAGGGATTCCTCTTAACAGGTAGGTGTTCCTATTGTTATATATCCGTTATCCAAATATTTTTCCGTGATAAAGGAGAACCTGTTCACGAATCGTCAAGGCTAATCTATCTCACCGTGTGGCCCCTCCTTGTGTGTCCATATAAAGCAATATAACTGCCCTTTCTGTGGTGCACATGCAATGCCAGGTATTATAATAATTCCCACACGATTGAATGTAAGTTAGAACATGCCGCACTAGTATGACTCTCATAAGGTTTGACTTATAATGTACACGCTCCACAGCTTAACACAATAACGCGATGTGTGACTGCGAGTCACATCGTGTTGCAATAATAACTATCTTGTGAAGTCGTCATCACTAATTCCAAATTTCAAAATATTTTTTTTGATTGGTTTGAGTGGTAATTGTAAACGTCGAGTAAAATTTAAAAAAAAATTTTAAAATTATGTACGAAATAATCAAAAAAATTGAAAGTTGAACTTCAAAGGAACCTCAAAGGCTCACCACGTACGGATTTGAGGTAAAAAGGGAATTTTAGTGTTGCCAGCCTTGTTTGTTAGATCTATACAAACTAATTTAAGATCTCAGATATCACAGCCACCAAGCTTCCACCTAAGAGATGGCACGCGCCTAAGGTTCGGATTTATGTTCACTACCGACGAATGTGCGGGTATATAGCCACGCTGGTAACTTCCAAATATATTTATTGAAGATCTCGTAGCATTTATAAGGCAGATAATTGGTTGATGTGACTTACCTGTGGACTTGTCATGGTTTGTTTCACCCCTGGTTGATGCAAACCTATTGTTTCCTCCAAACTTGCCTGCAATCGCTAGGGAGAAAATTGATTGTTATTAATAATTGAATTGTGTATTGTTGCAAAAAGGACTAGCAGTAGCCGTTAACAGACGCAAATCCATCCTTCTGCATGACAATGATCGGCCAAACGTCGCAAGCGTTGTCAGCTCGAATGGGAAATTCTGCCGCTCCGAACACATTCAGCACACATAGCGCCTTGTTTTACCAGTTGTTTAGATTAATGCAGTATGCCTTGGCTGGCGCGCTGGCGGTTTCGAAATGCTGAGGAAGTCCGAAAGTGGCTCGATGATTGGAATCGCTGCCAAACCAATATCGTTCTTTCGATACGGTATTATCATGTTGCAGGAAGCCATAAAATGTTATAGAAAATGATGGAAAATACTTCGATTAATATATATATCGTATCAATTTTTCTCAACAAATGGCTTTTTTAAGCGAAAAAACGATCAAAATACGTGCAAGCACCTAACAGTTTCTCACTAAAGGCGTATGTCAAACAAAAGTTCAGTTCCAAGATTTCCAAGAAAATGTAATGCTACTCTCGCAACATGTTGACAAGATACGTTCTCTCACTTATTTTAACCACTGTTTTCGGATAGAGACCATAGATTTTTTAAGGTAATGGAATTACCGAGCGAGGTTATGCATTATCGTGCGTTTATGCGTCTATTCTTTCTCTTTTTGTCTACGATTGAAGCTCTTAGGTGATGGGCATCCCAGATTCGGCGATAATGCGTTTGCTACTCATTTTTCCAGGGCAAGAAGAACACAGTTTACGAAACATAAAAACTTAGCTGATGTAACATAATACGTTTCTGTATATAAAAGCAAACAGTGAAAATGCTGAAAATATTTTTAATATTATTAAGTATTCATAGAAACGAGAAACCAAGCAGGGAAATTGTATTAGGTTGCGGTCGAAATTTTTATACCGACCACTTTCCAATTACAAAAACAAAAAAACGTATAAGTTAGAAACGGAGAAAAATAGATTTACTTACTTCACTATAATATTTAGTGGAAGTGGGCGATTTCTTTAGGCACTGTGGGATCGCCTATAAGAAATAAATGAAAACTTCTATTGGTGAATGGGTTACCGTTTATGAGCAACGAGTACAAAAGCACAATTTTTTTGCTTTCGAAAGCAGATATGGTCTCAGTTTATTTTACACCGGAGGCCTTTTCTTTGGCCGATTTCGCCCATTTCCAGTCTCAACCTACGTGGAAGCTTTCGTCGAATTTAAGGTCGATGTCTTAATCTTTGTGATCGGGAGAAGGTTCAGGAAACACATAGATGGACGGACAAACATATCTAGGCCGCCTCACAATATAATAATAATCCATGAGTGTATACATATATACCGTGTTATGTCGTTCTTTCTGACTGTTGCAAACGTTTTGCCATATGTGAATATTCTTCGTATTCCTCGGTGATGGGCATAAAATATTTGAGTTAGTGAAAAACACGTTTCTAAGCTAAGCAATTGTGTTCATGGGCGTTTGTGTGTGCAAACGTTACGTACCCTGGCACGTCAAAATACAATCCAATTTATGTGTTTAGACGAGTGCGTGTCTATATAGTTAACTTAATATGCTATAGCAGCAGTTGCAAGTTTGGAAATTATCAATAAGCAAAATTTTGTGAAAGCACACGATTTTTACACACTAGCACTCGCACAACATTGTAAATATGTCACTGGAATATTAAATATCAAAATCAAACAAGCACATACCTATGTGCGCTCAACTCTGCTCAGATGTACACAAACACGTACGTGATGACGTTATGAACAACGAAATATATGTGCGTAAATATTCTGTTAAGGCTTTTTACATCTATTCATGTAAATATCTGTTCTATATGCATGGAATACATGGATTTATAACAATTAGGTTTTTATTAGTTTACACACAACATTTGTATAGATATCTCTTTGCTCTTTAATAAAACCATAATTACATACGTATTACGTATAGTATAGTAAACTGATTTGTTCTAGGGGAAATTTTTAGCATTTATTTCTCTATAAATACGCAATTGAAGGGAGGGTATCGCAGACAAGTAGTTCATTTTAAAATGCACTCCAAGCCCTTAGATAGTAACAATTTTTCAAAAGTTAAAATGTAAACAAGCATTCAAGGCAACTACTACTATGGTTTTGCTATTCGCTGAGGAGCAACCACAAGCCATAATGTTTTTTTTTCACTTTATCGAGAACTTATCAGATTTTCTGTAGTTCCATACTGTTTATGAAAAGATATACCATTCTGTTCTGAAAATTTCGATTATTGACTGCACATAGCAGGTGATCAAACAAACAATAGTTAAGGTTAAGCCACGTGAAACTGGCAAATAAGCAGTTATGTTATCACTACGGATCTAGATGTCCCTTAGCTAACCATTAGCCACAATATTGATTGCATAGAGAGACTGATCTTTAGACGAGGTATCATATGAAGCAAAAATAAAATGTACTCGATCATGAGCTTATCTGCATGGGAAGCTGAATAATTCAAGTTATTATTTCTGAAGCGGATGATAAACGTGATAAAAACTGAGAGCAGTGAATGCAGTCGAAAGAAAAATTTTAACGGAAATAACAAATTTGCTGATTAGAAAGATGAAGTCTTCCATTTCGTGCTAGTGAGATGAGCAGCGCCAGCTCAAGTCGCCAGGTAGCTTTATAGGCTGGCATGTGTCTTGGCAGCCAATCAAGTGATTTTAGCTAGAAATTTAAAGCAAATTGTCCAGAAACTTTCAAAGGATCGAGTAATAGCGCGTACGAAGCTTATAACACGGACTCTCATGCATGTCCAACGATTCTTAGAAAACTGACGAGACTTATTCGACTGCATATGAAACATGTTGGGCTGCATACACACAGCATAGCTGACATAGATATTGTTTGCCAATGCTTTAGTCCTTATAGAACAGAAGGGTTTTAAGTTACTCTCAGAAACCATTTGTCATAGACGGCTAACGTTTCTTTAAAGACGGAGTCAATTAGCTTGTAGATTTTGCCCATTCTTCACAACTTCTAATACCAATGTACAATGTTTCGATCTCTATTGAGGCTGATTATCAATTTTCGACCACAAACCATAGCTATACCAGAAAAATTGTTAAGGGCTGTCAAGTGAAACACTCAATAGATTCTGTTGTAATGTTTTATTGCACCTATTTTTATAACAATAAATATGTTTTCGATGCCCACTTGCTAGTGCTTATAACTTTTTAGCCAACCTTTGTAAATTTATGAAAATTTTACAAAAGCGTTGCATAAAACCATTAATTTTCATTTAAATATTTGCAATTAATTAAGTAATAAATAATTACTTTATGCTAGAAAGTCGAATCGATTTAATTAAAACGAAAAGCACAAATCACTCTAATTAACTGAAATTAATGTAAAATAAATTACAATTAACTTTTGTCTGTAGTGACTTTTTTATTGCAAGCAATTTATCCTCTTTTGGAAGAACGAAAACCCCCTCCCCAGGCGCACGAACGCTCAGTCAGAGCGAGCATATTTGTCCGTCAATATATAAAACGCCCTCACTTGCCTGTGTACTCTGACAAAAAGGAAAAATAAACAAATAAATACTTCAATAAGAATAAAATCGTAACATTGCAAATATAATCAAAATACACTCACACATAAACATGCACAAAATTCATTTCATATCAGGAACACTCCGAGCTTCATAATCCAACAGTGGCCAAGAGTATAATAACTACCCGATACAAAAACCAAACGTAATTGGGAAATTTATAAGAAATCTCTATTACATTCCACCAAAGACCTGAGACAAGAAAATTGCTCAATATTTTGTTAAACGTAGGCGTGCCAGTTCACAATTTAAATCATTATCTCTTTCAGGCTACGAGGTGTAAATTTGCTTCAAGTATTTTCTTAAACATAGACCTGTCGACTGATCGAGTGCAACCGAGACCACACTTTAAATCATCACCTCTTACAGGCTATGGGGGTATGGATCCGCTTCGAATGCATTTGTGTTCATTTTTTCGCTAAAATTGTCAATTGACTTCTGGAAACATTCTACCATATTTCAGCACAATATTGCTTACAAATTCTAAGACACAGTTTTTCTTCTTTTTATTTGTAGTGATCTTCAACATTGACAAATAACAACTATACGGGATGTCTAATGTCTTGTTTTTAGATTTCTCTAACCATAAAGCCATTAGAAATGCTTGAGATGCAAACGTATATATAAGCAGCCGGATAGAACGGGCTTGATGTATTAATTTCCTCCGAATTCACTTGTTTCCAATTTTTTGCTCATTGCTCATAGACATTTTTCGATTTATTTGTGCTCAGATGTATTTGAGAAACTGACTTTTCAGATTTCTAGAATTAGAAATCACGTCAAGTAGCGTTCATGTTAACAGACATCGGGGTTTGACTCTAGTGTAAGACCGTTAGTTGGCAGTCCACCGACAGTATATTCCCAAAAAAGAAAAATAAAACGGGAACGTGCTTGAATCAAAAACCCAACTTATATATACATTAATTATATTAGGAGTGGGATGTCACCAGTGCGCATTTATAAGGGCCAAACACGGAAGGACAAGTCAAGTAAGCTATAGTTGTGCTAGTATGTATATTAAAAGAAAGCGTCTTTCACTGAGAGCGATACTTTTTCAAACTGTCATATTTAGTGTCAACCAAAAATTTTTACCTGCGTCTAGTTGTGAAAATAACCGGTACAATTTGAAGTTTCATCATGTAGCTACTCACAATTCGTGAACGTTTAGATATCATTAAACCGTTTTGCCAAAGTGGCAGAAACTCAATTTTCAATGCTCATCGTTTGTTTAGCCCGCCTGGATTTTGGCATTTAACACCCATCAAAGACCAGGTCTATGCTGACAAGTCATTAAATTTGGAATATTTACGAACATTCGCCAGAATACCGCAGGTGTAACACAACTAGTGTTGGCAAGAGCGATTAATAAGTGGATTTATCGCAATGCGTCCTTGTGTTCACAATCGTGCCGAATATTTTAACTATATTCTGTTTAGAATATAACTCTAGCAACCTATAAGTTTAAAAATGAAGCACAATTTACTATGATACGTCGAGTTGTTGGTCTCTTTTATACCCACCACTCTAAGATGGGCGTATATTCATTTTGTTTTTTTTCATAATGTATGTAAAGCGCAAAAGGAAGCTCCAGAGGCCCTATAAAGTATATATGTTCTTGATCAGAGTGGAATTTTGAGTTGCCATGTCTGTCCGTCTGTGTGTCCTTATGGTCCTGGCAGCAAAAATGAAGATATCGACTTCAAATTTGGTAGAAGCATTGGACGTTTTCGTAGGCAAGTTGGCGTTGAAAATGGACCAAATAGGTCAGAGAAATGGAGCAGTAGAGCATAAATTGAATGCAAAACCGTTTTCTTAACAAAAATTTGTGGGATAACATTTTATTTTTTAATGCTTATTTGTCGTAATGCAAACAATAGAGAATGTTTAGAACTCTTTTGTACATACCTCAAACGAAGATATATTATCTGCCTAAAAAGGGGTTAACTTTAAAATGCGTATGGTTGACATTGCGATTAGTTTTTTTAAATAATACCAGCGATATGAGTATTAAATAAAAGAACTTGAAGAGTAGAATGCGAAAAGGTAGGTAGGCGAGATGCGGACCCGCGGAATATAACTTGCTTACTTGTTTTTTTTTTTAATTTTAATGAGTATCGAGTGAGTAATGAAAGGTCGTTTTTATTTAGCTTAGACCTGATTGCTTTTCTTGGTTTTTAAAAAACACCCAATCGTTATGTATGCGAAGAAGGAGAAGATTCATTAAAAAGTATTGGTTTGTTTCATGGTTCTATCCACAAGGCTTGACGGTTTCTTTTACTTAAAATTAAGACCGCTAAAAAAAAATAATTGAATAAATCACATTTTTCAAGCCTTCAAACAATTTGTAGATGTCAAGGCTGACGACTGTCTATTATTGAACACTAATATCCACCGTATAGCTAAGTTGTTAGCAGAGGAGAGGGGGCAGAGAACTTTTATCTGTAATCGACGAATTAAGATCGACGGTCTTTGGATTGAAAAGAGCAGAAGAAGAAGAGAGAATGTTGAATAATTTCTCGATCGAATTGCTTTTCGAAAAAGTTACTGAAAGATTATATACGTGATTTTTGAAATCTTCTATCGAATACGATATAATGTGTGTAATAATGAGTCGAAAAAATGCTAATACTTTAATTCAAACTCCAAAAATTTCTATATGGAAAAACCGCCCTCGTGTTCTTGCAAAATGAATTTCTGGAATGTTTGCAGGAAAATGTTTGCGTAAACGTTTATTGATTTGAAAAGTTGATCTTTCGATTGAAACAAATTTCATGTTTGCAGGAAAATATTATGCTTAACCGTTTATTGATTCGAAAATTTCATCTTTCGATTGAAATAAATTTTCGTGTTAGTATTTCCCGTTTCAAACTCCTTACATGCTTGATGATTATTCTTTTTTATAGAAATACGTTTCACCTATCTTTTTACTCTTCTCTTTTCTTAGGTACATCAAACTAATTCGAAATGGGAATTTAAAGCTGAAAGTAGTTTGTTAAGGTTTTCTCTAGGTTTGGAATATTTATCCTTATTTATGTTCCCGTAAAGACAACATTTTTGAATTTCATATACATTCTACACGGCGAACGTTGCTTCTCTCCACCATCAACGACTTGGCTTACGACAAGTGTGCAATGCACACTTTTTCCTATAACACAAGTAATTTGAGTCTTGAGTCAATTTGATATATAACGTTATTCTAACCTTTAGCGCAATATCGTACGGCACCTATAATATACAACGAGCAGGTATCGTAAACGATACGAAAAACTTTACATACTACTTAACATGACTAACAGCGGTAAACGAAGAACCACAAAAGCATTCATAATGAGAATAAACGAAAATTATTTATTTTCCGCTTAAGTGTCATGTCCTTCTTAATCCATGCAGCTTTATGGTTCAATGAAGCATACTATAAAAAATAATTTTTTAAATGCGGTATCCTTTCTTTCGCACGTCGAAGTGAAGTATCTTCTCTACATTTCAACGCATAGGATTGATTTATGGTCAGAGATTCCATAATGTGAAAATATTGTTACTTAAGATAAGATTCGATGGGCTGCACAATTCAATCGCTTTAAATTTTAGTTAGCTGCTACGAAACAAATTTTGCAGTGCAAGTCTCTAAAAAATTCCGTTGTAGTTGCCACTTCTTTTTTATCCTCGTTAACTTTAACTCAAAAATTCCTTGGGCGATCTGCTCGCAATTACACCATAATTTCTTAACGTAACAGTACATGAAATGTTTTAAGTCATTCTTAATTAATTAATAGAAAAAATTGTTGTTTTAGATTAACCGTCTTAAAGCAGAAGCCAGAAGAGAGCTAACCCGTGCGACGTAAGACAAAAACCATACGATTGTTTTTTTGCACTAGTAATACGTATATGAACCCTTACCTTCGGTATCGAAGTTGTTATCTTACACAGTTTCTGACTGGCCTTAGATGTTTCCGGCAGTGCTTGCACAGATTCAGAGACGGCAGCTTACTGTTGAGCCGATGTGGAGGAGGACGCTCTACATTGTATAGGTTTAAGGCGAGGAGGCCACAATGCGAGCTGAGAAGTATAGTATCGATAGATTTCATTTGTCCAGGTTTCCTGGATACGGTTGTTAAACTTCCCGACAACAGTAGCCACCTGAGCTCAAAAGCAATTCTTGGGAATTGAAGTTGTAACATTTATTAACCTATTACCGTCAGTGGAACTAGGTGGCATTCTGCTGGAAAATGACAGATAGACATAATTATAACTGCATTTATGTGGAGAACGAGTTCATAAAAAGCATTAAAAAATAAAATATTCTTACTACAAAGCACATTCTCTGCGACTGCCCCAACTTTTCCTTAGGACTTTCTAAAATCAGCTTCAGAACAGAATATTAATTCAATATATTACTTTATTGAAACTACTAGGCTCAATATCTAATGTAATTTTTTAATTAGAACCGATAGCCTGTGTTGCTAGTGCTCAAGGTCTTTTTTATTTAGTCTAAGAATTTATTTCGTTAGTCTAAAATTATAATAATAATAATAATAATAATAAAATATGATTCACTTTTAAACAATTTCGCGAATAGCACGCGAATGATTTCGCTGGAAACATTCCTTCACAATTTCATAAGAAATTCATTGAACCCCGATTATATGTTTTCTTTAGAGCGATTTTCATAAGAGAGGCAAGAAATCTTCAGCGTGGGCGTTAACGGAAGCTTGTTTAATTAAATACTTTGCAATAATAGTTTTTAATATTAAAAAACTTCTTAATTAAATAAAATTTAAAGGACTTCAATTTATGATGAAATTTATTTTTCATAATTTTAATATATTTTAAATTAATAATTAATTTCATTAAAACCGTGTTCATATCACTTGAATGTCTTTTTTCAAATTATTAATTTTAAAATGCAAACATGCTGGTGCATGGGCTTGAGCAGAAAAAAACATTCCCTTGTTTATTTCTTTCTTCTTTTTGTTCGCTCTGGCTGATTTTAAAACTTGTAATTTAATATTTTTATCATAATTACTGACAACATAATTGTGTGTCAAATGATTAATGTGTTAAAAACATTTTGTTTTTTTTTTTTTTTTTCTTTTTTGTCATCACATAACTGCCTGTAGTTTAACACATCTACATGACTTATTATGAAATAATTTTAATAAAATGCGGAAAGAAAAAAATCGAAACCTATTAAGCACAGATATGCGAACATGCGTCTGTTTACACAGAAACTGTTAATAAAGCGAACTACACACACATCTCTGTACATACTGTTAACATAAAGCGCCTGAACAATAATTAGCCGTACGATGATTACATTCATCCTCTGGGCATTTGTACTAAATATCGGGTCGGAAGAAAATTCAGCATGTGCCAGGGTACTGGCTTTAATCCTCTTCGATATCCAGAAATTTAATTATTTTTCTATAAAGTCGTTTACTATTTAAAGAACACCTGGACAAGACATATAGAAAACATCGCATGGAGTTAAAGTTTTTGCAAGCTTCAATTCTCAATCACAAATAGAGCCCGCTATGCCATAATTTATAGAAGTAACCGTAGAGCAGAATGGCCTACGTAATCTTCTTTTCATCGCGTGACGTCAGAGATTGGCAAAAGTTTCGATGCCTTTTTGTTTGACAATCGTAGACATACTGGAATCGAAGGAAAAATATTATATGGTTATGACTCAAAACTGTTGATACCTTCTTTTTCTTTAAAGCCTCGTTTACTAAGTTGACGCGTTTTAGATCGAAAAGCATAGAGTGTCCTATGCTTATTACAATATACAATTGTAGTGTTTTTCTAATTATAAGCCTGACATTGGTTGTCCGAAATCTTATCGTCTCTTGAAACTTGTATGATACGCAGACCACAGCAAGTCGCTGTCGTTGTGATGGTATGAAATTTGAAGAAAAGTATTGCAAATTATCGGTGTGCCTCCTAAGGATATCCAGGAGCTTACCTGTTGGCTGAAACAACATTACATTTTTTAGGAGATCACCAAAGCATATGGAACTCTCTAGGTATCAACGTATGGCTTGTTATTTTTTTGTGCTAATGCTCACGCATTCCGTCTGAGCG
>CCAG010015797.1:0-82039 GCA_001077435.1 Glossina morsitans morsitans
CTACGAAGCCAGAGTTCGCGGCTACAATTCCCTAGAGCTGTAAAGTGTTCTTTGGTCGTAGCTAAAGCGAGTGCCCAGCGCTACATGACTAATAAATTTATTATAGAGATGAGAAAAGAGTTTATGTAATGATACTGAGGAAAACTCTCGTTCCATCATTTTAATGTCAGCATATTGGAATCTGATTTTTGTATAAAAAAAAGCAAAGATTAACTTATAAAGTGTGTCAGTGCAGGACTGAATGCATGCATAAAACCAATTACTGTTAATCAATAAATATTAATATCAATAAATTAAATATTAATAAATTAAATTTTAATTTAAAAAGGAATTAATAATAATAAAGAAGAAATTGCTAATTAATCTCTTAACAGCTTATATCCAGTCAACGTCACAATGCACAACATAAAATTAATATCCTCTAAAGTCAATTGTTTTTTTTTTGAAATTTAATCAACAGGATACAAAGTCAGTTTTTGTCGCTATACAGTCATGGACATCTGGCTAGAGTGAGTCTTATTGCATGTTAAACCGCGTGGTATCGCTTAGCATCAATAATATGTCGATGATTATTTGGTCCAGTTAATGAAATCTAAGTGCCTTACCATAGCGATGTGCGCTTGCTTGAGAGACTACACCAATAGTTAACATAAACTGCATCCGCAAAAACTGATTTTTAGACTGTGATTGTAGCCTTCATATAAATCTTTTCTAATGCTTTTTGAGATGCTTGTTGAATACAGGTTACGGGTTACGGGTGCATCACGATGAAGGCGTTGATTGTAGCTGAGTAAAAGCAAGTCATTTTGAAAACCCAAGTGAATCGTTAGTCCTTCTTATAATAAATTTATTAAATACCATTTTTTATTCAATTCAAAAATTGGTTTATTATAAATTTATTGCATTATCAAAGATAAGCAAAAACTATTCAATCATTAATTTTAAAACATTCTCAAGCACAAAAATAACATAAAGTTTAGCAAGACTCGCACGTATGTGCATTAATAAACTTTCCTTCCTTTTTTTTTTTATATAAATCGGTGTACGTTTACAGCAGCTATAAGAAAATTGAAATGAATGATCACAAACAGCAGAAAAATCAATTACGTATATGAAGGATTTTCCAAACAAGTGAAAGAAATAAAAGAAAATTGGCTTAAAACGAATCTTTGCATAGCTACTATTTCTTTATCAAATTTATGTATTCCGAAAAGGAAGAAATAACATAACAATAGACAATAACAATAATAAATTGCTTTGTAAAGGTAATATAGTTAATAAAGCTAAGGCGCACCTTACGTGCAACATTCAATGTAAGTGTAACACGCCATATATACCTAAGATGCTTTTAAGGTGCAACCTTCTTCATAGGCATAAATTGTTTTGCAAGGATAACCTGCTTTATAGGCATAACTTGCTTTGTAGGCATAATGTGCTTTGTGCTCGTAACCTGCTTTGCAGCCATAAGTATAACTTACTTTGTCGGCATAGCTTGGAGGCAGGCGTAATCTGCTTTGCAAACATAACCTACTTTGTAAGCATAACCTGCTTTGTAGCCATAATCAAGTGCCTAAGTTTAACTTTATGGGTGTGCCAGGCACAACGGAAAGCTGTTTCGTAAATGTACCATATTTAACGGATTTCATGTGCTTTGTGAACATATTTTGTTTCATAAATTTAATATGCTCTTTAAATTTAACGTGTTTGTGGCATAATTGTGATGCAGTACTCATACCAACTTGAAGAAAAATATGGCATTAAATTTGAGAGTTGTCAATATACTATTCCATACCGGAACAGATACACTTATATTTACCATAGAATGCTTGCCTAAAGCGTGACATATATTTTCGGAGAGAATGTCAAAAATTCAACATGATATTTATGTTCCCCTTGAATGAAATGAAGTGAAGATGTTTTTAATTTCTTATATTTTTAAACACAATTTTCTATTTCCTTTGAGCTTTCCCAATCGCGGAAGCGGAATTTAATTAAAATGAAAAAGAGAAATTTAAAATTTTTAATTTTAGGATTAAAATTTTCCTGTCCATAGATAAACCTTTGCAATCATAACTATGTTAAGGACAGTTCTTAATATTCTCCAGTCTTCATAATGCTTATAAATCTTTATAAATTTAAGAATTTTTCACGCACTGTAAGCACTTGATATATCTAGTCTGTGTCTTACTGGCTTCTTTTGCTTATTTCCGCGGGCTTGCTATCTTCATGAGTTGCCGAACAGGTTCGCGGCTTCAAATCTCGAGTTGGGCTATATTGTCTTATCTAAAGTAAGCGATTATTCAGCAAACACATCAAGCGTGCCCTTTCCGCCTGCTACACGAATAGAGCACATCCCGTGATTGATTGGTCACATTAAAAAAAGAACAACAAAAAATTTTGTTATCCTAGACAAAGTTTCGAGATCATAATCGCGATTTGAGGAGGGAAAAAACGTTAATTAACAAAGTAGGGCAAGGTAGTGTAATAGAACCAGGGTTTCCTTACACTTTATTCTCAACTCACAAAAAGTTAAGACGAAAAGAAAGTTAAAGAAGGAATTATACAACAAACTGAAATGAATTGTTGTAGTTGCAAAGCTGTTTTCTAATGTATTTAATACCAGAGCGGCATTCAATTGTTCCAAGAATTTCATATGTTTGACAAATCTAGCGCTAAGTTCGGTGAACTTTGAATATAGTTCACCATAAAGAACAAGAAGAGCGTAGGTCCATTTTAGATTTTCAGAACGTAATCTGCGATGAATAGGAACGTACTCGGATTCGGCATTTTCCATGCCGATCGAAGGCATTTATACAATTTTTATAAGTATCTCGTTGCGTGTTCCCAAGCAACACAAATATTTGAGACATAACCAATATACCTCCTGTGGCAGTGTATGTAAAAATGGAAGAAAAAAAATAAAAAAAACTTTCAAAAACTCCAAAAAATTCATATACTGTCATGGATAAGTTAGGATCACATACATTCGTTTCTATGCACACGCTTGCATGTATATGAACGTCTTGGCAATTCTTGATGAACAAAACAAGAAAACTTTAGTAAATGCTTTCGTGTAATGGAAAAGTTTACTAATAAAATTTTCGTATATGTATGTATGCCTTCGAAAAAGTTGCAAAACAAGAGTTTGAATAAGTGAAAAGTGAAATAAATATAAGAATAAATGTGTGTGTGCGTGTGCATTAAAGTCAAACTTATAATAGTAACAGTGAGACGCATACATCATGCATATTTCTGCAACATATATATATATATATAAATATGTTATATATGTATCAGCGCTCATACATATAAAACGGGATTAAGTGAAAGTTTTAACGAGTTGTCATATAATATGAAGCAGTTGAGCTTAAAGAGAAAGAAAATTGAGAAGAATTAGATGAGAATATAAAACCAGAAAATCGTAATAAAAGATAAAAGAAATGTGTAAAATTTTTTTAGGTTCACATTTCTTTTCTCCCTTTTTTTTATATTTATTATCCATATTTAACTTGACTTTCTTCTTTGGGCATCCATCACATTGCGAAATATCATAATTTTATTGAATTGGAAGCAAAACAGGGCAAAAAACAACTACAATCGAGCAGAGAAATGCAGCAAAAATTTCCATTCGACATTTAAAGAATTTTTTCATAAGTCAATGCATCGCAGTAGAACAACGTTGAAAAGCTGCAGAGCGATAGCAATTTATGGCAATACAATGAAGCAAGAGCAACAAAGAATTATTATTATTATTATACCGACAGCATGGCAAACGCAGCGATTGTAAAAGTTAGCTTAATATAGGTTAGCAATGCGTACCGATTCACCCGTCACTCGATTTACGCGGTAATTGGTAAATGCAATATCGATTTCAAAACTCTTAACGAAAGGCGCATTATGTGCGTAGCACGTAACTGAAATGCTATAGCACGTGTACAGACCCACTTTACATGATTGTTCGCGAGAACGTATACGTTTCATATTTTCGTATAATCCTCGTCCTTGTTATCTGCCTCATTATGTTAACCACTTTTTTGGCCTATTCGGTAATTTCTTTATAACAAATATTCTCGATTTAATTTTCGAGCTTCTAATTTTGTTCCCGTACATACCTTTTCTTTCATCTTTTCTTGCGTCTTTATTATATAGATAGTGCGTGTTCATCTTTTCTTAGCTCGCCTAAAATAATTTACACGGTTTACAATATGCTTACCTACCCTATAAACTTTGTATGTCGCCCTACACGCCTTATACTCTCTCTTCTTCTATTTTATTTTAGATGGTCTATAATGCACGCAAAGCGTATTCAACTTGTCTTTTCAACTTTAGACGGCTTGCAATTTACAATTCTTCAATTCCTTTTCTTTAATCCTATTTAACACCTCTTTTCATACTTTCTTTCGGTCGATTTGCACGAGTTACCTCTAATTTATGATTCTTTCACTTCACTTTTCTTATCTTATTTTATATGTCTTTTCTTACTTTTTTTTATTTGATTTACACGATTTGCAATTCAATTCATATATAATTCTTCCAAAAAATATTTCTTTTCTTTTATTTCTTTTATTTTACATATCTTTTCTTATTTTCTTTCGATCGATAGGCAATTCACTTATATATTCTCTGTACGTTTTGTATTTAGTTTAACGTGATTTCCGTTTACAATTTACTGACTTATATGCTACAAATTTTGTGTCTCGTTTTGTGCGATTTCAGCTGACACGATTTTTCGAAAAACGTATTCGTTTTTTATATCCGTTTATACGGTCACAATTCATTTGTGTTTTCTTTACGATCCCATTTTACTCGAATCGATGCCTTTTCTTTTGTCTCTTTTTGCACGCACTCGTGCTTTTTTAATCTTCTTGCAATCGATTTGCACGGTTTACAATTTGCTTATCTATTTGCTAAAAATTTTCTATCACGTTTCGTACGGTTTTCGTTTATACGGTTCTTTTCATCCTATTTTACACGATTATAGTATATGTAGCATGTGATTATCAGCTTTTATTTTCTTTATATAATTTAACTGTGAACATATAGTTTTCTTATTTCGAGAAATTCTCTATCCCTCTCTCTCTCTCTCTCACACACACACACATTATACAATTTCAAAGTCTATAGCTGTTATGTAAAACAAGGAATAGGTGTATGAGTATGTAGGTACATTTGCAAGCTGACGTAGTTCTCTGTCTCGCACACACTCTCAGTTCGTTTGTGCAAAAAATGTACAATTTAATGTTGCTTGAGCATTATTTGCAACAAATGCACAATTTATAACTGGCCCTGGCAGCATATTAAAATTAACCAAAATTTATGGGTTATACAAAGTAATACGCATATACACATATACATTCTCAAAAGGCCATGACTCGAGCAAACATTCGCATACAATGCATATTCAGCTACGCGAACGCTACGATAAATTTTTCTTATATAGAATAAACGATATTTCTTTAAATATTTTTCAAAAAATAAAGCGAAATACTTTAATACATTTTCAGCCTTTTAAATGCGTTTTATGTCTACCGATTACATTTAACTCTGCCGAAATGTACTATACATTTATATATATATATATATATACGTAAGTTATATTAATTTTTCCTTTTGTATATTTTTGCCTTTGACTTTTTGTTGTGATCTCAAACAATTTAACATGCTTGGTAGAGTTCTTTCCTAGCGAAAGAAGTTTGGCTTACTCCGTCGAATGCATTATACACATTTCTCCATGTAAGCACTTAATGTGCATACATATCCTTAAACGGTTGCATGCTTTCCTGTATAATCGTTGCGCGCGTAGAGTTCAGCTTAAGCATTCATTAAGCCAAATGTTATTACCTTCATTTTAATTTTAAATATTTATGAGCGTTTCATTTAACGAAGCAATATTGGTTAAACGACAGCGAGGTAGATGGTAAGTTACAAAAAACAGAATTAAAAATGAAATTCAGTGGAAAATTACAAACTTCCTTAAATTACTTTTAGCAACAGCAGCTGCAGCAGCAGGAGCAGCGCCAACAGCAGCAGCAATCAGAAGTTAACTGAAATATCTTTTTGCGTAATTGCGTTTTCACTTCTTTTCCGTCAGTTTTTGTAATATGCGGTTTTTAACGTTTATCACTCATTTGTTAATTTAATGACTTAATATTGTTACTGATATTTTCTAGACGAAGTTCTTACGTATACACAAAAATATTGGCATTCAGAACGTTAGTACTTCGTTAAGATAGCTGTTCACATTTTTTTTTGGTTTGTAGGATTGTAGGGGATCTATAGGGTGGAAAAATTCATGCAAGCTGAAATCATCGAAATCGATCAGAAGAAGAACATAAGACAAAGTAAAAAAGGAATAGGAGCTGCAAAAACAAAAGAGACAAAGTTTTCAACATTTCCTTTAAACTGATAACGTATAAAAACAATATCAGATGAATAATATCAGTAAACGGTAGATAGCGCAAATTATGTTGGTTTAAATGCCAGAAAGCAAAGTCAAGCATATACTAAGCGACAGAAAGAGGGTAAAAGGATCGCGGATATTGAAAGAGATCAATGCAAGTTGGGAAGTAGAATATTCTTTTTAACAATCTCTCTATCCCTCTTTCTCTCATCCTGTATCCATTTCCGTCCACTACCTCCTTTCTGCCTTTCTCTTTCTCTCTCTCTCCCTCTCTCTCTCTCTCTCTCTCTCTCTCTCTCTCTCTCTCTCTCTCTCTACCTCAAAGTCAATGCGTATCGTTGCATGATCATGGAGGAACTCGCAGCAGCTGGAGCGGTCAACTCACGTATCTTATCCGGCCACATAGTCTCTTAGATAAGAAACTCGACTATGAAGTCGGCATTCTTTTGGACTTGAATGCTTGATCGCTAAAGGCAGAACACCTGCTGGTCATGTACACGACTCCCAGGCTACAAAGAAGCAACTTTCTATTTCTCCAATTCCTTCTGTCATCGCCGTGAGAGCTTAGCACGTAACGCACAGACATTTCCTGAGTAAGTAATTAAAAAAAATGCAAAGTACGCGGCTAGGAAGAGTTCTCCAGGAGACTTCCCAAAATACTTTGCTTCATCAACTTCTTTTTTTCATACTTCGTTACTTACGTTATCTACGAATGATATGACACCATTTACGTTCTCTTTCACAGGTTCTACTTCTCTTTAACGAATGCTTTTCGTTTGATGCTTGGTATGCAAAAGACTTCTCGTCTCTCTTCATAGGTCAAATACGAAAACACATATTATTGTGTAAGTGAGGATCCGAAAATCTAAAAATCCTTTGTCAGCTGAAAGAAGCCTCCTGATGGTTTAAAAAAATTAAAATGCTTTCAAAGAAAATTCTAATGCACTTGGTTGAACATTTAGTGCATCTCTTTCACTCTTACCTTTGTCACTACATTCTGCCGTTAAGTGGAATTATCATATTGACTTTAGATGTAGAACAACTATGCCTAACCATAAGGTGACACAAGATGGCATAGTGGGGAAGAGAGGCGCAAAGAAGACGACGAAAAGCGAGAGAGAGAACGAGAGTTTCTGGAAAGCTGACGTTCGCGACTCTAATTTAGTGAATATTAAAACCATGAAAGTTCAGCTTAGCTTACGCCAAATGCTTACATTTTCAAAAGAGTTTGCAGGCGGTCATGCGGGCCTCCCTACATAAGCAATATGTATAGTAGATTTTCTCTAAATAATCCAATACAGTACCGCACTACCAGCCAAACGCATGGGCACTCTACTTATGTTGCTTTAGTTTTTGACCACTCTTCTAGCCAATAGCGTAGATGATATCATTATTTTTACACATGCAACCTTTTCTTCAATATTGCGAAGATTGTCCCTCATTTTGAGCTCGCTTGTTTTCTGGTTCAGGTAGAGGTTGCTACGTTAAGGTAGGTTAACGTAGGATGGATACATTAGTTAACAAGCATCTATTCTTAATTGAGATCTGGCAAGGTTGGAGATGCCAATCTTAACAGAAGTCAAAGAAGTTTTGCTAGTCATTCGGTTTTTCTTCTTCTACCTTTATTCTCCATATTGGACAAGCAATCGACAAAGTCATATGTATTAAGAGCCTTTGTTTTGATTTTCTTGTGCAGACAGTGAAAGCGTGTAGATGTCTTTGATTTAAGTCAATAATGAATGTAAATTTTAGGTTAAAATTTTGCAATTGTCCTTAACGTACACAGGTAGCATCGGCGGGTATGCCATCTAATGAATATTCTTGAACGACTCGCTTATAATATTTAGCTAGAGAGCTTTGAAAGTTCACGGTCTTGTCAATTTGACTACTATTTACTCAACCATTCGATCTGTTTTGCTTAAATTCCAGCAGTGAAAGAAATGTAAATGTCAACTTATTTGAGATCGACTGTTTAATCCCAGTCTGGATACAACAGAGTACAACTTAACAATCGTTAAAATCATTGCATTGCGCCGAGACAGTCGCCGGCCGTAGTAAGTCACCGCGCAATATCCAGAGCCTATATATAAAAAAGTTCATGCCGTAATCAAACGCATCGAGTGGCTATTGCTAAACTAATTCTATGTGAAGAAGACAACGTAACAACTTAAGCGACATCTAGCCATCTGTCTGTTCTCTATCATCGATTAAATTTGATCTTACGAGACTCATTTACTGCGTTCTTTGCTTGAAAAAAAAAACACTTTAAAGCATTTATGCCTTAACAACAACACCTTGGACTGTAGTTCCGTTAAAGAAGAGAAGAAAACTTTATTGAAAATTATTTAAAAAGAACACTAATGTATTTTGCGCAGTTTTTAAGATATTTTATATAAAACAAGTATAAAAAATAGATTAACTATATTTCCTATAGTAGCGAGTAAATTGTTTTCCCCAGATTACTTATCCGAGCAACCAGGGAAACAAAAAGTACTTATTTTGTGTTGAAATGCATGGATGTATATGTAAAAGGCAATATCCTGTCTCCATAGCACTTTCGTCTTTCTTTTTTTTTGAGTTGCTCGTTTTCTTCGAAACGATGACATCATCTTTGACAGAATTTTCATACAAAGTTGTTGTGGTTTTCTGAGGTTTATGTGATATTGTCGAAAATATCAAAGAAAACCAACGAGCTGAGCAGTAGGAAAAAACCTCAAACAAAGCATCATTTCAAGAAGACTAATTAGCTTGACAAACAATCCGAACTTATGCTCGAGTGAAACTAAAAAAAGAAAACAGGAACAGCACGGAAATATAAATATATATCCATTGTATTCTATATGTCGGTCGTTTGCTGTTGTGCAAGAGTACTATTGCTGCCGCTACCGCTGCTGCTGTTGCTGCTGCTGGTGCTAGTGATGCTGTACAGGCTGGGAAATAAAAAAAGCGAAAAGCATGAATGAATCTTTACAGTCAAGTTGCTGTTGTTTACATTATAATGATGTTACTGTTGTTGTTTTTGTTGTTGTCGTTGCGGTTGCTGTTAGTTATTTTTTCCGTTTTGTAAGAAAATAACGCAGCGATGCAGAAAAATCTCCCTCCATCATATAGAATAACTTTATGCGAGCACAATATATACGTCATTGTACATATGTATACATTTATATATGTATATATGTATTATATGCCATCAACATCAACAACTTTTTAAGCTGCTTTTGAATGTTACTTAATTAAATGCGGTTAGCAGTCATTCACATTGTTATTTTTGCAATGTCTACACACACACACACACACACACACACGCTCGTCCATATTCGCTTGATGTGCCAGCGCACACAGCCGCTATACAGTACAATATATATGCACATATAGATCATATTTGTATGGATATAAGATGAAATTTTTATGGTTGTGTTGAGAAATTATTTGAAAGAAAAAGGGCGGAAGCCGATTTAAGGTTTAGAAAATGAAATTAATTTATTTTCACTTTAATTATATTAATTGCAAATCCTTTGTCAAAGTTCGTGCTTTAATCAGAATTTATGTTCATTTTAATCACACCCCCAAGTGAACATTTGAAGTGTCTTCTCCAAACGTAATTTCAAACCTAACGTACACTTTATAAAGTTTTCATTATAATGTCATTTCAAAGAAAATCTTACAACTATATGACCGAAACGTAATTAGAACTTCGTACATGTATCACAATCTTAGGATGGTTTTAAAAACGTGGCACCTGCGCTATGCTATAGAACTAATGAAGGAATCGAGGGTTTGAAAACGGATTTCGGTAAGCTATAATGAAAAATATTGTTGCATTCAGTTTGCGAGAAGAGCGAGAATGAGAAAAGAGATGGGAAGGTTGTTGACCGCAGTTTAGTGGGTGTGAGGTCAAACGGTCAGTATTATGCCTTTACCGACTAGCATTGCCTGTAGCTACAACACACTCATTCTAATTAAAGTGTGGTCTATCGAACTACGATTCGAACTCTCGGACACCGACTTGGCGGTATCAACTCTTATATAATCGCCTATACACAAAGATGTGGAGAGAAAAGTAGCAAAGACATGACAGCAATTTAGCTTGACAGTTCTAGAACTGGAAAGTGTGTGTTTTTAGTTCGCGCTTGCATTGCCAGGATTTGTTTTTCTCAAATATATTTTAAAAGATCTCGTCCGAAAGATAATATTGAATATACTATGGACATGCTATTTACGTCGACTACTGGTGGCAGCTGTTTTAGCATTGCGTACTGTACTGAGTAAGAGAGAGGATCTCGTTTACACATTTAGGGTCTACTTGCACTTTTTCTTGTTTTCGACAATTGCCGCTGCGGAGTTACTTAAACACATTGACATTTGTAGTAGATAGTTGGAAAGAAAATATCCTATGTATACTAAAAAATATATATATGCTAAATATTAGACACGTACTAATAGATCGCTTCATATACAGGATGCGTTCGACAGTTTTTTTTTCTTTTCTTTTTGTTCGTTTTCTTAACTATAATAATATTTTGCAGTATGAATACCGAAAAGCATACCTTCCGAAATTTACCGGAAAGTTGAGACAAAAATGTAATTTAAGCGAAAAATGAGTTTTGCTTATCCTCACTATGAGAAATTGTGAACAGTTCATAAATCCACTATATTTACGGGATGACATAATATAGACTGCTTCCTGCGAGTCAAATATGCTCCAATCCTGCAAATGATTGTAAGTTCATGGCATACATTTATATTTATGTTTATATATATATATATATATATATATATATATATATATATATATATATATTCTATATATATGTGTGTGAACATATCAAGCTTTATAAACTCATGCTTACATGTTGACAGAATTACTACAGTCACAGTTTAGACAACATACGTGTTAACATAGTGTACGATACATATGTTCACAGTGTATGCATGTCGATGTCTGCACAACACATAGCTGAAAGTACGCCTATATGTGTTCATTGAAATGCACTAATTCATAGTTGGCCTTTTATTTGAAAAGCAAAGCAATGAAACAATTTGTCACACTGACAAAAATATTCACCGAGAGGTATACGAAATTTTTGAAACAAACATACACATATCCATGCATGAGCGAGCTCAGTATGCATATCGGCAAATATATGCAGAGCACAACAATAAAAGAAGTTAAAACAAGTAAAAAAGTTTATAGGTGGACAAGGCCGACCATCAACTATATCCTACATCGGTTCGTTTGATTTTTATGATAAAACGCAAAATATCTTATTTCCATATAAAGGCATGCTTTTCATGCCATCTCTTGTGGGAGAAGCGGCTTGGAACCGGAACTGGCGTAATTCAACTTTAGAAAAAATGATTTTGTTATTTCCCATTTTCACCATGAAATGCTAAAAATTCAACTTTGTTGTCATATAAACTCTTATTTTTCATGAGAATCAGAAAACCTACGGCATCAAAATATGTTAAATAAGTTCATTTTTATGACAAACTGTTATTATGAATCATATTTACTCATAAAATAAAGTATAAAGACTTACTTTTCGTTAGAACGGTTATGTGAAATGCGAACTGAATAAATTCAGATCCAAAAAGTTGAATCGAAATTTATCGCAGCATATTAATATGCCGAAATAGTATTACCTAGCAATTTGTGTAGTGAAACTTGAAAAAGGGCAATTTTTCCCTTGTGACTAACTTTCGAAAAAGAGTGTTATGTGTGATATAAATTATCCGATCCAGTCCATTTTCAACTTGCCCTTGTGCACTAGTCGCACTTCCGTTAAATTACCTCAAAATTTGCGATCCTTGAATACATATGTAAAGTGTGATCGGATGTCAGAAGGACAGTGCAGCTTGAATCGATGATTCAGAATCATTTTCCAAGTCGATTGGCATTATAAAAGATGGGTCTATTTTAAATCTTTCTGAGTATTGTATACATACGCATTTATCAAAAATAGCGAATATCATAAGTGGTGTAGGGCATAAAGAGCTATAAACTCTATATATATGATTTGTCAAGAAAAAGTTCATTGCTATATATGCACAGGATTCGATAAACTAATAAAATTTTATTTACTCTTTAGTATCCTTTGTTAAGCTAACTAGTGCGCACATAAATATTTGCAGATATCCTCAGCACTGTTTAGTAACTGAAGTAATAAAAACTAAAGCCAAACTTTTACATGTGTATAACGTATTTGTGCCCGGCGTACAAGTTTACATTTTTTGCTATTCTTTCCTTTTCATTCTTTTGCCTATTTTATCCTGTTCTGCGCTCTTCTCTTCCCTTCTTATTACTTTTCTTTCTTGTCTTCCTCCCTTTTCTTTTGTCTTGTTTTGTTTTCTCTCCGCTCCCATCCTGTTCTCGTTCTTTCTTCTATTTTCCTTCATTCCGTCTTGTTTTTTTCCCTCCTTCTCTTCTACTCTCTTCTATTGCCTTCTCTTGCCCTGTCTCGTTTTATCATCGCTTCTTTTCTGTTTTCTTCTATCTCCTTCTCTTACCTCTTCTCATCTTCTCGCTTGTTCCCTTGCGTTTATTTCTCTTTTCCTATTCCTTCCTTTACTTTTCTGCTCTTCTCTTCGTGTTTCCTCTCTTTACCCTCTTCCTTCTGCTCTTGAATAACGCAACTTACAGAACTTACTGAAAGACAAGTTACAATTTTGTAAACGGCTAAAGCCGAATATTAAATACTCTGCACAGTTTTTTCTTGCGTCACGCTTCACATGTCTTTGTCATAAAATATCCATCAAATGTTCGCCACATAAAGACTTGCATTTTACGGGAAGCTTTACAGCGGGGAAATACAACTGCGGTAATTTTTTATATCAGATATTGCTGCGACTTTTACTATAAATTTCTTAAGTATTTCTCACCGGCATTAAAAATCGCGAAACTTTTTATTTATGTTTATGGGGAACGGCTGCAAAAATGGTCCGATTCAATTGTATTCAGAGCGAAAAGCTATCAAAGTTTCGTTTCTAGATGAAAGTATGTCGGTGCAGAAAGTTTTGAACAGTGCAGTCACATTAAACAGCAAGACAGTCAGAATGGCAGAATGATTCCTGATTCTGGTTATTGTAGCAAAAGTTGGTCTTAGCGCAAGTTTTTCTGGTCGTTGCATATATTCCGGCAATCTTAATATTGTAGAGTGATAGAGAGCGTAATTAATTTAACACACTCATGCTATTGCTATATAACATCAACGTTGGCTTTTAACTAAGTTCAAGAGTTTATTTAATTTTTTAATTAATTGAATAATGCATTAAACTTATGCGCTATAATTCGTTTCGTATATGTATTTGTTCCACTTTTATATGAATAATGAAAATGTTATACAATTAAGAACATAAAGTAAGAAGTGAAAAGTACAAATAGAGCACTTAACCTCAAACTAATTAAATACACTCGTACCGTTCTACTGCATACAAACAATACTAACTCCTGATGCTTTTATTATTCCGTCTTTTATACCATAGCATGTTTCTGGGCGTATGAGTGTTTTATAATTCTCATAATTGTTCGTTTTTCAGTGCAAGAGGTAGCAATTTCAGTAAAGCGTTTCTTAATCTTTTTCATTGAATTTATACTTAGGTTTAATTTGAATATTTATCGTTACACTGTCTTTTATGACTTTCGGAACCAAAGCAGTAGCGGTGGCAGTGGCGCGACATTTGTGCATCGATGCATCTCTTCTGGCTTTGAAAACCTATGAAGAAAAATTAGATGGCCATTTTGAAGTGTATGGCAAAATCGCACGATAGTATGCAAACTCAAAAAACTCGCACTTTTCACGCTTGCAGAACCGCTTTGCATGACCATTGGCCAGGCAGGTTCTCACGGCTTAAAATGAGTCCAATGAGCCGCTTCATTGTGGCTGCCGTTACTTCGAAACTGCTGGAGCATATTGAGATGTTAGACAGGGTTTGCCATATTCAGAAGGAACAATGTGCGAACGACTAGTCGACCACATAATCGATGTAAGATAGGCCTGCAGATTGAGGAACGTCGGGTTTTGCTTGAATTTACCCGTATTTAAATAAACCCGCATGCCATCTAGTATCGCCGAATTAAGCAAACACTGCACGTGACGACCTTAAGCAGAGGAGGAAATTCTGTTCCGTTACAAGTACTGATTATGATAACGGGTACCGAAAACAAAGCACTTAATTCAAGGCGAATATAACTTAAACTAAACTTGAAAATTATTCCCAAGAATCTTGATTGTTGAAAAATGAACACAATATATATATATATATATAGACGCATTTAAAGTAATGGGAAGGTAAGCTAAAATAAAGAATCCTGAAGCGTTTTTTATAAAATTTTTACTTCCATTACCTTTATTCTAAAAAGTTGTTAGTCCTATTGAAAGAGGTTGAAATTAGCTGAGTTAAGGGAGGAAGAAAGAAAGAATGTTCTAATATATGGTATAATCCAGGTACACATGCGAAATAATGGGCCTTCAAAACCTATCTATTAAAATATATACGATTTGCTGTTTAGTTCAGTTTATCTGCAAAATGGGTCTTTACATGCAGCAGCCACTAAGCTATAATGGACGAAGCAGTTCATATTGTTCATCGTAAGAGCATTAAGAAACCTATTACTTAATATTGTATTGCATAGTAACTTATCTCATACTACACGGCAATATTGGCTATTATATTGTGTTTGTTAAGAGATGAGGAGTTCTTCCGTTTAACACACAATTTCCTTACATCTCGGTAAAGGCGTAACACTTACTGATTGGTCATATTATAAAAAAAAAAAAAACAAAATGTAGTTTGTGACCATTGCTTCGTTCGTTATCAATAGAAATCCCGATGCAACGTCGTCCAACTAAATAGCAACGTAAATCCATCTTGTACTGCTCAAAACATTGTCTCAATATATATTAGTCACAGAGCGCTTTCTGTCTACGGATCATTTTTTCATTTCATATCCTCAATTACACATATTTCATATCCTTGTGGAACCGATTAGAGCTCGAAATTATATCAAGTATAAATACAAAATGCCACCTCGCAACTGATTACTTAGGCCTTTATCTGTATATATACGTTAACAAAAACCGGTTTTAAGATCGCAAGCCCAATTGAGGGAAGAAATAATTCAAGTGACTCTGCGAATTATTTTAATGGCTACAGACCATTACTTGTACGTCTATGTGTTCACGAAAATCGGCTTTAGGAGGTAACAGCGCAACAACCTAAAAAAGGCTTGCCTTACAGAATGGAATGAAAGACGGAAAAAAAACGACATTCGAAGAAGTCATCTAAACTATTAAAAGAAAATTGTGTTTGAAAAAAATTACAAAAGGCAACCATACGCCAAACCATACGCGCGAGGCATGTCTATCGCTGGAGCAACATGCAGGTGATTCCAAAAGTATTAATTTTTTGTGTGCTTGGCGAGTGTTTGAATGGAAAGGATCTCCTTTCGATCGAAAAAAGGCAATCTTTTGCTAATAGAAAGTCTTTTTAACTGTACTGTAAGAAATCTAATGGAAAGAACGTAGACTGTAAAAGTTATCCTATAGGGCGTTTGAAAAACATGTGAAGAGCACAACGTTCGAAATGTGATGGGGAAGTGAGTTTTTCTTTTACATATTCTAGAGAGTTTAGATGATCTGTTAAGACAAGAAAAAAATGCTTGAGGAGTTCGCATTCACGTTACCCTCAAGATGAGACGCAAAACGGTAGATCTGCAGCGAATGACACTCACGAATTAATTGGCGAGAATAAGTAAATTAGTTGGCGCTAAGGAAAACACTAGAACTCTAGCTATGTCTCTTTATAGGGTGTTACATTATTTATGTCTTCTGTGTAACTTTATTTACTTGTGTGTGTGCCTTATAATGTTGTTTATATTTTAATCTCATATTGGCTTTTATTGATCTTTTTCTTTGTCAAAAAAATGTCGCTTTTTTTTTCGATTCCTACAACAATATTGAATGCAATAGACAAAATACATAATTATATTCAATTTAAAATGTATTATACGATGTCGACATTTTATGCTGTCGTCGAGATGAACACAGCCAAGTTCAACATATAACTCAACTAGGAAAAAATTAATTAATTAAATAACTTTAGTAATAATTTAATCAAGATTCCAATAAAGAACACCGTGTTTACATTGAACCTTTTTACACACATAGCGAATTGGCGTTATTGATCGATTGATTTAGTGAATTGCAGGAGAAAAAGTAGATATAGAACTATTTTATACTAAAATAATCCGGGAACAGTCTATAAGATCTCAGTCTATAGTAACGAAACACGATCTTGAACGCAACACCTTTCCATAAATGATCTCCATTTAAACAGCGAGTGTAAGAAACCTTTCCAAGGAGGCTGCTAATATTTCGTCGCTCCAGTTCGGAATTCTATTGGAAACTAATGAAGTAACTTTTAAGAATGCCAGTTATTCGATTTAGTCCTTTGCTTCTCACGCAACTCGTAGTTGCGATTCTTGCTTTTTCGTTCGCAAGTCCGCAACATCATACATTTATAATGGGTTAAGCAAAGCCATGTGTACTGCTCTGGGAAATGAAAGCGAACAGCTATCATTTATCCTTCTTTTCATCATGACCGTCATCGAAAGCGAGCTTTGCATTCCCTTTCGTAGATCAATGTCGTTTGTTCAAACGTCGTGTGTTTATAGTAACGAGGAATGTTAGTGCTCTGTGAGATGATTCTTTACAATAAAATTATTATTTTTTTTTCATATGAAAGCTTAACTCTGTAAGACACAGATTCAATTTTTAAATTAAATTACAATATATTGGGTATACATATATATATATTTTTTCCTGTTTAGGTATAAATAATGTAATATAGACTTTGTTGTTCTAGATACAAAAGTAACTCATAAAGAACATCCTCTTGTTTATGCTTATGAAAGCTTTATATCAAATAATTGCTTGGAACATTTATTGCAATTGTTTTTTTTCTTTCATTTTATGGATTTTAAGTCTTTACAAGAGATACATGGTTTTACAACAACACCAACAACAGCAATTGCGCAAATAGTTTTTATAGATTTTATGGATTTAATTACCTCTTAACTGAAGCAAAACTGAGACCATAAAATTGGATAAATGTACATTTTAAAGCTTTAGTTTATATCGTTTGCAATTAAGTGCATCTTATGTGTGTGTGTGTGTATGTTTGCTTGCAATATTAAGCTGAGCCAAAATCTTAGAAAAACGCAAAAGAGAGAAAAACATTATCAAAAATATAACAAAGTGTTAAATGGGCAAACATTAAAGACTACAACACGATAATTGTTGGTATAATGCCAAACGAAAAAATAAGAAGAGGAAAATGAAAAATAGAAAGAAAAAATAGTAATTAAATGTTTAACTCTACATGATTTGTGCTTAGAACAATTAAAAGAGAATTACACGCCATGTGATAAAAAATGCCAAATTTTCTTCTTCTTCTTCTTCATTTTCTATGATGTATTAGGGGAAATTAAAATATTTTTAAAGCTTTAAAATAATAATAAGGTACGGAAAAAGGAGAAGCAGATATCATGGATTTCCTATACCCACCACAACATATATATTAGATGTTGAAGGCATAAAAATATATATCGAACCATAATATAATCGGCGGAATGATGAACAACATCTTGTCTTGCTTTTATTTATTAAACTCATGCATGGAGAACCTGAAGCAGTCAGAAGCACTGTCAGCTTAAATTGAAAAGTCGGTTCAATATACCCATAGGTCGTCTTCCGATTAACGTATTTGTAAGTCGTGACACATTAGAGCTCCTTGAGAAAGTGTGTTTTCGCATGTTATGCGTTCTTTCCTTTATATTACGGTGTATTAGTCCTCGGCTTCTATTTTAAGTAGGACGTGTTATGTATGCTATGTTTATATTCCGTTGTACACGTCCATATTTATATATATATTATATATTTCTTTGCATATATTTTATTTATTGCTATATTATGTTGCCCCTGAAGTAATTTTTCAGCTTCGGACTGGCGGTGGAAAAGACCCAGTGCGGGACTTTCGCGCCTCGCGAGAAGGACTTGCTTGTGTGTTCACTATGGAGTCGCATTGAAGGTGGCTGACCTAAAGAAAGTCTAACTTTTAACTATGCTTCGCTCTCAAAACGTGGGGGAATAAGTCCATGTATGTATCTCGATCTACCATTCGGGGACTAATCATCCTCGAGGTGTGTTTCCTCACTCCGTGTGCCGTCGGCTTAAGCTTTCGCGATAGCATACTCATGCAAAACACTTAGAGACTATAAAGTGTTTTACACTAAGGATTACTTAACATTCGTTGTTTTTGTTGTCTGCACAGTAGGTTGTATTGTCTAGGTACAGCGAAACTGGTCCTGGATCAATGTAAGGTCCCTGCTAGTGAAGATTCAAATATACTGCGAATAACTTCTATCGGTTTTTTTTTTTTAATATTTTTTTGGTGAAAACCGGCCCGTAGTAGTAATTTGACATCGAAATTATTTGTACCATATTTGGACTACACAGATCTGCTTTTCGGACCTCTATCCGTATAAGAGGGATTTCTTTGGCAACAGTGTGTAATTTTTAGAAATTTATGATAAAGATATGTGAAAAGTATTAGGGTCGTCGATAGGAAGCTAAATTTGCAGTTTACGTTTTGGGACCTCGTTTATATAAAGCCTCCCATAAAGAGTATATGTTTTTAGATGGAAACGAAGTTCAATTGTTAGTATTTTATCACGAAAACAAATGAAACAATGCACCAGGCGAAATGATATAGAGTATAGAGTAACGGACGGCATCACCTGGCTACAATGTCCTACAACGGTTTCATACTGTTATTACAATTTCTTCAGGTAAGTTTCTTTTGTCCATACTATGTCACTGACTCTTTGATGTTTATATTTTAGAGCACATAAGCCCGTAAATACGCCTCAGTCCTATTAATTATGCAAAAGATTATCATTATGATTACTTTTTATCTTCTCTCTCTCTCTTTCTCCCTCTCTCTCTCCCCCTTTCTTTCTCTCTCCCCCTTTCGCTCTCTCGCCTCCACCCAATTTTAACAAACCATTCGCTTCTTATCTTTATCACTAAAAATTTCTCTTCCTATGTTTTTTAACGAAGAAGCGGTCACAGGCTTAGAAAATATTTTTCGGTTTCCAAATGAAATGAAATGTGTGATAACAAGCAAAAGTCGCTATTAACGATTTGAATTCAATTATCTTCAGATTGATAATAATTTGAATAAAACAAAGGCGACAATAATATAAACAAAAATACTTAATTTACCCGATAAAAGCGCTTTTGCTTAATTTCTTCAAATTCTTAATGAATTCACAGAAATAACAAAACGAGTTAACACACGTGGGTGGGCGGATGGCACTTATGGTGGTGTTTAGATAGAGAGCGAAAGAGAAAAAATGTACGTTTAATTTTAATTATACCTAAAGTCGATTCACATATGCGACATGCAATGCAAACTCATTTTAATGATGAATAGAAAATGAGTAATAAAACAAATGAACACGAGACCACACACACTCACACACACAGCAATGTACGTATCTATTTATGTAAATCATTCTAACACATAGATACACGCTCGCATAGAAATTCAATTTAATTTAAAGTGATTTTTACGCTTGACTAGCAGCACTCGAAAGCACTCCCATACATATGTAGCTCCGTAGAACCGTACATGTGTAAATGTGTTCGTACATGCTCGAAGACAAATGTGAGAAATAACGTTTCCGTATTTCTAAACATGCACACATATATACACATATAGATAGGACATGAAGAGACGCATAAAAACAAATGTACAGATGAATAAACCTTTCAAGTCTTTTACGCTTTACTATGTACGTAAATAAATGTATAAACGTGAATGTACACAAAGCAAGCGAATAGTTGGCGACACATACATATATATACAAATATATGCATATACATAAAAAAAGCAATTGATTTAAATGAAACCAAATTACGTACTTAAAAGACATCATAGAAAATAAAATAAAAGAAAGCGAATAATTTTACCTGAGAGAAAGACAATCATAGGCAAGTAATATAAGTGTAAGTAGAAAGTGGAGATCAAATAATGACGAAAAACTTTTTTCGGACACCGAATTCGCTATTCGAATTATTTAGCTATGCAAGCTGGAATCCTGTGCTCCACCATTACTGTTAACATCGTGTCACTATATCTTCTGCATTTATGATATTCACGTTGCGTATTTCTTTACGGCCACTATTTTCTTATGACCTTCGTTGCTATTATTGCTATTGCTGCTATTGTCATGCTGATCATGCTAAAGAAATTCCCTAGAAGGAGTAAATCCCAACTAAGCAACAATATTGGTGGAGAGTCGATTGAAGATAAGATTAAGATAGAATTCCCCATTCGAGACAAGAAGGCATCGAATAACGATCTTTTCAATTTGCATTGACTGGCGACGCTCTATCGAGTTCCGAGTTACTTGAAAATTTGAACTCTTAAAAGTTATCAATAGAGGTACGTTCCCCTTATAAGACAGTGTTAATCCTTAAATGCACTTCTTTTTATTTTAAAAATTAAATGAAATTACATTGGATCAAGCAGTACACTGTCGAAGATTCCAGCTAAGTCCGGAAACGCTAAAACAGCTTGGTACAATTAATGTTAAAATAAAAAGCACTGTGCAAAGATTGCTATCGGTGTTAAGAGTCACGAGTTAAACATGGTTTCTTATTAAATTAGTTTAATTTTATTTCGCCTAAAATCAGGCTACAAAAAAAACTCAAAACACAATACTTTTCCCGTAGCACTATCAAACTACTCCACCGCTTTCTTTCTTTCGTATCTACGTATAATCCTTCTTGACTGCCACCTTGCTCCCAAGCTTAAGGGACATCCCCCGAACGGCTGGTTAAAAACCTAAATAAGAATTCTTTTTGAATGTTTTTTGCTCTACCATTCAAATTTTTAAATTAAATTACGAATTTAAGAGATAAACTTTTAATCTTCTTAAGCTTTGGTAAAGAAATTGAAAAATACATTTGTTTTCATACCCTACAAAAGGCTGTGGTTTTCTTCTTGTTTACGTACATACTTTTAAAAATATTAATTTTCTTACATTATCATCGTAAGCAACACTTTATTGCATTTGAAAACACTGAGTTAAAGAAAATGTGGTCAACTGCACTACGACTAACAAATCATTTAAATAAATGTATAAATTGCAAGAATGTTGTCTTACATTTTAAGAAGTGAAAAGACAGCAACAAAAATTTCAACCAAAGATAAATTTTGAGGGAAAAAAATTAAAAAAAAAAAACAAAACAAGAATAAGAGATCAAAGGGGGAAAGGAGGAAGGAAGCATGAAAAAAGAATTTCATTTTACAAAGTGTTTACTCTACAATATGAAAACACAACACAAATGCAAAAAATGTGTTGAAGATTAATGTGAAATATTTCAGAAATATTATAACATTCTCTAGTGATTCTTATGGAAGTGTTTTTCCTGCTGTTGTTAGAATGATGCAATTCATGCAGAATATGAGTGGAAACATACATAGTGATCTCTCAAGTCATATGAAATGTGAAAAGCTGAATAGATAATGTCCGAATTGAAGGGAGATTATATCCGATATTGAAGAAGCCTAGGTTAAGGAACGAAACCACAAGCAATCTTGGATTGCTTTAGACTAAACAACAAGCGATAGAACGACGAAATTGCAAAGTGTCAGGTAAGTCTATCTCAACACATTATCTACACGAGTAGTCGGGTAGGTAAGAATCGCGACTTACCGAGCGAGCATTCGCGGATTCAAATTTCAAATACGATAGGAACTTTACTTTGGTCGTTGCTACTGTGCAACGGTCAGTTGGTAAAAGCAGAACATATTTACCTGGACCTATGTCCTTCTCTTTCTTCGCTAACGGAGGAAAGTATCCTAAGTAACTGCTACGTATGCTATGTAAGATTTCGCTTCTTCTTATCCGTACTTTTAATTACTAGAAATATTATTTCACTCACAAAAATCTGCTGTTCTTTTTTCGGTCTTTAGGTCTTCTCGTTATCAAGAATAGTAAAAAAATTGAAATCAAACCCATTTGCATTGGCACCTGCTTTCGCAGAATGGCCTCGAAGTGATTCACATAAATATTATCAAGAATTTAATCAATGCATGCTTGTATTTTGAAAGCAAATATTTTCCTTTCTGACTGTAAAGTACTGTAAAATGAGTTTGCTTGGTTGCAAACTTAATTAAAACCCAAGGGAATAACTTACAAAATAAGGGAATAATTCAAAATAACTGAACTGCAACGTAAGAGCAAAAAATATGCATATATGTGCGCCCATGCAGCCTTCAGCCAACAATTATTAAAAATACTATATAAACATAGGAATTCCAAACGAGCGTACATCAAATAACATTGAAAGAAAACAAACATATAAAAATTTGAAGATATTTTTCAACGTACAAAAAAGATATTCATTCATAACTCTTTAGTTAGCCGTATGCCAACATATATACAACGGTGGGTAAAAAAAGTAGAAAAAGTAGAAGAGAAATACAGTGCCTTGAGTGTCTTAGTCAAACTTCCTCATGTGACGTATAAAAATGGCGTTATCTGCTCACACCTCCATTTAACTTGTGCTGAGCCTTTCATATGCTCAAGTATTTTATGAATTTTATTTATCATTTTGTTTACTTAATAAACAATAAATAATAATTCATTCTAATTGATTCATTATTTTTATTCTACAATATTCATATTGTTGTGGTCCAAACGCAATCAATCAAATACTATTTTTTTTGTTTTATTTATCTATATTTTTATTTATGCACTTTTACTCTTATTTTTGTTCAATCTTCTGCATTCTATTAGGCTCAGTTACCGTTAGTGGAGTCTATAGAGGAGTGCAATTTTTATCTCCGTCCCACGTTTTATAGATTTTTGCCATGTTGACAATGTGGAAATCATGAACATCTTAAGAGTTCCGACGGTAATGAAAGATAACACCTCGCAACGTCGATTTTTACAAATTTTTTTCTTTATAATATCGCTTTGCAGCATAACCAAAAAAAAAGAAGGTAAAAAAAGTACAGTGGGCCATGGTGCAGCATAAAATACCCTACATATTATTCATGTACTGACTTTTAAAAGTAAGGCGTTTGTAAGGGCTCGAAAAAGTCGTCCGGCTCGAATCATTTTCAATAGCGCCAAAATTACGTCAGTGTACCAAATATCGCCAAAATATCCCAAAATTTGCGGCCTGTTGCCTTGTCTGGGCACAAAAATACAAGACGAACAGACGGATAGACAAGATTAGATCAATTGAAAAAATGATTCTGAATGGCTGTGTATAATAAAAGATGAGTCTATCTTAAGTCCTTCTCGTTATTGCTCACATCCGCACAAACTAAATATACTCTCCTGTCACAAGCGGTGAGGGATAAAAAAAATGCACCGATCATTATAATGGTTTGTCAAACTTTACTCACGTTTTCACTTTTACGCTTATTAGGTACAGTTATTGTGACTCGGAGTATCATTAGATCTGTGTTAGGTGCATAATTTCGCTTTACCAACATGACTTCATTGAAACAAATGCGATTTACATCGAACTTCTTGCATTTCGGCTAAAGACCTTCAAGGTTTCTTCTAATAGATTTTAAACTACGTTTATATCAATTTCAATTACATTTTAATGATATATGACCATGACTTATTTGTTCTTTTAATAGCCATATACCCGGACTTTTCTTAAAAACTTCACGATTTAATATCGTACGCGTTTTGTATTGATAATAAATCAATGTCTCACAATAACGATATTAAGTCAATTACAATTAAAAACTTGTAATCAATCGCTTATAATCGTCAGCAAACTCCCACTGTATATAGTTCACTAGGCCCGCTAACATCCAAATTGTATAGGCATATCATTTGACTCTACCAAACCGAAATGTGCCTGAGAGGTTTCTACAAATGCTTCTAAGTATGACGAGGATAAGATAATGCCACGAGGTAGTCATATTTGTCTCCCATGTCGCTGTACACCATCAAAGTTCCGCCTAATCTGCATGAAAATTATTTAAGTTTTGGATATCATAATGCATGTTTTAGTCGTTATCAATAGTGAAGATTCAGTAGCGCTATTATTCGAATTCACTAGAGAGAGTAAGAACTTAAACCAAACGATGAAGTTGTGATATGACGATTGCTAATGCGTTCTTTCTCGGAAATTTATTAAAACTTATTGGAACATCTATTAGAGGCCCCTATAGCGAGCTTGGGTTACTTGTTTAGCGGTCTGAGAGAAATTTTTAAAAGGAAATATTTCGGATAACCATTTCATTACCAATAGGTTGTCAATTATAGCAGATAACGATCGCAAATTTTCAACAATATTTTACGCATTTATTTTTTCTTTAATAAGAAAGTTGTAATAAATCGACTGAAAGTCAGAGGAAGTGATTGCTATGGTTGCTGTGGTAGGCATTTGTTAACATTTGCCTCAAAAAACTATTGTTTTATTTTTCCTTTCTTTTTTTTGCACATTATTGTATGTTGCAGTAGCTATGATTTGCATCATTAATAAAAACTTTGAAATGAAAATTTATGATTATTAAAGAGAATTAAACGCAGATAGGAACACCAGCGTAGCAACACTGATTTATTCATACGTAAATTTATACTCAACAATAATTTTTCGTTTTAGGAAAAAATGTTTACTATTGCAGCACAGTCACAGATCTAAACGTCTGTCTGTTTGTCTGTCCGTCTGTCGGTATTCTACGCTATTAGTTTTACGATTTTCCAATCAATGTTATAGGCAACAATACGTGCACGTATAAATATGCGCACACGTATGCATGAATGCATAATAAACTATCAAAAAGAGACCAAGATAGGCAGAGAGAGAGAGAGAGAGAGAGAGGGAGGGTAAAAGAACATATTGTAAAATGTTCATTCACAATAAGTCGTCAACTAAACTTTTATGAAATTGCTTACTTGTGCTATCCAACACATACTATACAAACGCTCACACACGCATACAGGCTCTGGCATACAACAAACAAAACTTGCAACTCCATGTAAACATATTTCCTCATGCACGTTTTCGACTCTTTCTATGCTCATGTTTTTGTTACGGCTGTTGCTGTTCCTCGAAGTTGTTATTCTTGTTATAGTTGTCATTGTTGTCATTGCTTCATATGCTAATTTTCTACTTTACTGCTATTCGAATTGTTTCTTTGAATCAATTTGTCTGAGTTCAAACAAGGGTAAAGAAAATTTGCTTACATGTGAATGCGTAAGTACAGATGAACGCTTGCCTCTACATACATATATATGCTTATTTTGCGTGTATGCAAGCGTGTGTGTGTGTATGTGTGTGTGTGTGCGTATACGGATGTTTGTGCACGTTTAATGCATTACGTAAAAGTTTATTTGCGTTTGCTGAAAAATAACTATAAGTAGAAGTATTATTACAGATTTTCTAGTTGAATGATCAACTTTCGTAGTTTAATTTCGTAGTAATGTCGTCTGTAAAGTTTTTTGTTACATGCGCTGTTTCTGTTGAAAAGAAAAAATCTTCAGTGCAAGATTAAACATCTCCAGACATTAAGTTCTCTAATTTTTCACTGAATTCCCAGAGAAAAGAAAATTTTTGTATGCACACTTGAAACGAACGTATGCTTTACTTACACTACACGCAATGTCCTTCTATTCTCAATACATTGTTTTTGCATGTCGACAGCACTGAGAAGTGCATTTACTACTGAAGCACGTAATTCGGAATTCATTTCTTTTTTCTTATGAGCAACTTATGAGCATTTATTTCAGAGTAGAATGAGTGAACAAGTTAATGAAAATAGGGTCCATCGTTGGCTAAAACTTTGTCCTACCTATTGGACAATTTTTGAAATTCATCTTGAAAAAATCCATCGCCATCGCGGCGATTCACATTCAATATCCATCCATATTTGGTTATGGTCATAAGAACGGGGGTCAGAACAGAAGTAAGGCGTCTATTGAGACGAATATTAACCAGAGGAAGTAATGTCTGCTGATAACAGCGAAGAGGATAGATATACTGTATCGTGGTTGCTTGAACTTTGGATATCATACGCGATCCTCTGTTTATTGCTCGAAAGGATTTAGCAGCGCGAGATAAAGTAAAGTTACTTGCAAATGGCATCATTTTAGCACAAAACTACACCTGTTAATCCATTCAACACAGCAAGAAACTGTCTAGTGTGATAAATTATATAGTTGTGTACAGGTAAAAGACAGCAGATCTAAAAAATACCTGCTAATATCCTATGTAGCAAGGAATTACATTAAGTATAAGAATGTAAAATCCGACTCTAGTTAACCCCATGGCCGCATACCTACCTGCGTGTGTTTGTCTGTCGGTCAACAACTTAAGCTTGTTTTGGATACTCTTAGAATGTAATACGATTAAATCATTTTCTTTTGTCTGTGTTACAGAAAGAATAGGATTTTTGAAGCGTGCTTTTATAGGTTATATACAAAGGATTTGAAAAAAAAAATGAGCATATAACACACTATAAAATTGAGAAGGCGTGGTCGATTTTATTCCATTTTTGAAGAGATACCACAGCATTTGCCATAGTATATACGTTCAAAGATTTGTAAATTTATCTGCTGCAGTTTATGCGTAATGAGTAAATAACCAATTTTTTATACCTTTTGAAGACGAGAAGTGTCTTTACTTTACGTAGTACTATAGGCGACTTGGCCAATTTTCAATATCAAATTGCGAGCAAAAACTTTCAATGCCAGAATACTGTTTGTAACAGACGTTGGACAGACAGCCAGGCGGACATGCTTAAAATCGTTCAGAATTTAGTGTTGATCAAGGATATATATCTTTTATGGGGGTTTCGAAGCTGTCTTCTGACCGTTGCAAACGTTTTGACAAAATGAAAATACCCCTCATCTTTGGGTGATGGGTATGAAGGGATCGACGCGCAAATAGTCGCGACCATTCACATCCCGGCACGTCCTCAACGTTAAAAATATTTTCCAAATCTTCATGTACATGCTTGTGGCTGGCTCCAAAGCCCTATTAAGTTTGTTATCATTCAGAAACAATTTATTATTTTTTGACTTATTATGAAAAACTTTTACACGAGGAAATATATATAACAAAATAAATGATAGCGCTTTCCTTTCAATCTCGCATAAATCGCATTATATATGAAAGTTTCCCATGGAGGGCGTTAATAACGCAAAAACAATATTTTTATATGAAAATTCAACCCAATTCGTTTAACAAATTTTATCAAAATTTCCATTGTATTCGATATTCTATATACAATAATTGGAAGAAGAATAACAAGAGGTTTGATGATTTTATTTATAGTGTGTTTCTATACAATTTCATTTAATTTTCATTAATTTATTAACATTTCGCTAACCACTGGACGTATTGTTTTAGTGTTAAACGTGCATGTGTGAAATTGTGTGCATGCATTTATTACTATGCGTATTGTCCGGCGTTCATTTTGTTATTCACTACCTTATCATAAATGCATACACCTATCTGTATGTATGTATGTCTATCTGTTTTTCTGTCTGTCTGTCTGTCTATCCACTTATTGCGCTCTTATTATTTACGGGCGTATTTTGAAAATAAACGTAATTATATGGAACCGAGCGCGTGAACGTGTATTGGTCCACAGTTGCACATGCTATAAAACCTATACATCATAATATAATACATATAAGCATATTTAGCATGATTCAATAAAGTACACAAAAACATAGTTGTGTACATTTCTGACAAAAAAAAAAGTAAAAATAGAAATAATATTTCATTTGCCTCCAATATGAAGCATTTTGTGAACAACATCAACATCATTTATAATTTGCATTGTTATAGATGGAAAAAGCGTTTTAGCAGCAGATTGGTTTTCAATATTTGAGTGAACTTTAGCATAACAATAACAACGAATTACGGAAATATCATTAGTTTTAGTTGGGGCTTTGAATATCAATCGCTTGAAATGAAGTAGAATAGCATGAAGATTGCAATTATTTAAAAAAATGTTGACCTGCATGTAGACTTATTAGGTTCTTGCATGTATTTTGACCATTTTTCACTTGAAGAAGGCATTTGTTGTGAAAAATTGGTACAATACCAATACCAATACGCATTAATTCAAATATTTCCCATTTCTCTCTGTAGCTTTTTTCCATCCTTCCGACAACATGGCAATACCATGTCGGGAGAAGAACATTGGTTAGGCAGTGATCGAATCATCGTTCCATTTCCTCGCTTCGTCAGCATTCAGAAACCGCGTGCCAGCCAAGTCGTGCTGCATCGATCTGATCGAGTGGCTACCACAAGGCGCTATATGTGGTGAGCATGCTGTATGCGACAGAACTTACCATTTTGCAGCAGGGTATCCTTGCTTGGTATCAACCCCTATTGATGGTCTTTTTTGCAACAATACATCGTTCAATTCGTTCTATTGACATTGCTATATATCTGAAGTAATAGTTTCATTCGATTTTAGCATCTCCTAACACACTTTGTCTTACTGATCCCATTACCTACACAGCAAAACTTTATGATGCCCATCAATATCCTATCACCCCTAGACAATCATCTCCTAGACTAATCCAGAATTTTTTACGCTTGAGATTGCCCTAGTGCACCCACATTGCATCGCCAAACACAATATGCCATAGAAAATTCTTCCCTTTTGCCTGGCAAGCAATGAAACCGCGACGTTGAAACGGTTCGAAATGGCATTCTCAGTTTGGTAACATTACGTATGGTAAGCACTTTCCTTCCTTTTGGGTCTCTTCCTTAGCATGTAAACGTCTAGGAACAATTGATTCGTCAACCACTAATCTGTTCGAAAGTTCTGTGGGACTTTGAGCTGGGATTTCGTTCAGTAAAACTTGTCATTGTCTTCGAAATTTTTGTGGTCTTTTAGTCCACTCTTTGTCATTGACATCAAAATCACCATTTTTAAACGATTGAAACCAAAACCAAAACAATTGGGATGTGATGGAGCAGCATCATCACAAGCTGCTGAACGTGTTTCGGCAGTAGATTTCTTCAAATCAAACATCAAAACTAGTGAATGTCGAAAATGCACTTTTGCGATTTCTACAATTAGAGTCTATATGAACTGAGTGCTTTATCGTATTCGCCAATAGATGTCGCCCATCAAAATACATGTACGCAACTAATATAATAGTTGGTTTTTAACGGAGCCTCTCGTGAAGCAGCATTTCGCTTCAAACAGAAGGGTTAAAAAATTAAATTGAAGCGCATTATTGTTCCTAAAAATGAACGACTTGTCGCAAAACTATTTTAAAGTTTTCGAAACGTTTCAAGCTCAACGTTCCTTAGATCCTTTGCGGTAAATACTCACTGTTTGTCTGTCTGCATATATGTAAGATGATCGCAGCATACATAAGATTTCCCAAAACTATCGTCAACGCACCTCGGCATCCTTCTTCAATCAGATAAAAGAGATATTCCAATGTTGATGACGTCAGAAAGGTCTTAATCCCAGCTTTAGCAATATGTCGAATATGTCGAAACAGCACTTTATTAGCATTCTACTAATCTTTTCCCCGTTTACCATGCATAGTCATCGTTTCTATTTTTTCATTTTACTTTTTCTGCTCATAGGCACGCAAAACGATTTAAAAACATGAGCAGCCGCATGAGCCCCATGAGTAGTCGAGTGGAGCAAGCAGCGCGACTAGCAGTTCCATGGTCGCGGTAGAGCTTTCAATACAGGCGAGCATATGACCTAAGCTATCCGGCCATACTTTGCAAATTTATATACAGAATTTATATACAACGGAAGAATGTGGTCGATTCGCACACACTACGAGAATAGATCCAAGGTCTCAATATTCTTTTTGTTTCTTTTTGTCTTTTGAGACACAGGGAGACGCTGCAGCATACACTAAACAATAACTGTAATGCATAGTTTAGTTTATTAAAAACGGTAAGAACGAAACCAATCCACCTTCGTATCCATGTACGAGACGGGTATGTATTGCTTTGAAATATACAATTCTTTATGTAAATCGTTCTGTGCACTATGCAAACATTGAAATGTCGTAAATACAGCACTTGAAATTTTCATTCTTACCACAATTATGCAAAGTAATCAAGAGTCTTTTCAAAAGTATCGTAAATTTGGAAATTTTTTTCAATCCTTTTTATCGGTTTATCAGTATGCTCATCCACATTGGCCTCGTAGTGAAGGAGAGGAAATATAATATAAAACTTGCTTTTATTTTAGATTGATTGCAAACTTCAAAAACACTTAAGATGTACCGATAACTTTACGCCTGCTCTTCACACAAAGTAAACGCACTTGATGCTGACTGACGTTAACACAAAACGTGAAAAGCATATTCCTACAGCCTTTTTACAAAGTAATGCAATACTCAAATCGCGCCAACAACATAGGGCGCAGCTTAAAACTGAAAAGACACGGTACCGAACGCTGAGTTCAGAAAATAAGGAGAAATTTTATTACAAAAATACGCGCCATTAGAATTTCAATGTAAACTTTCTTTAGTTGCTAGATCGGTGCAACTAACATATCTTAATATTAAGCTAAGATATATTTAATGGCGTTCGGTTCGTTATTTTATAAATTCTATTATCATCTCTTATAAAGCCTTTAAAGCAATGAGTGAGAATACTTTTTTAATGGTTTCTATTGACTTCAAACTAGTTTATGTGACCCTGTTAAGAGAAGATAATCTCTCGCAGACGTGTTAGGTGTTTACGTAGTTTAGCTTTTATCAAAAGAAATCCCGGAATAACTTTCCTTATTGACCACTTGACTCTTTAAGAGAAACTCTTGGTTAGTAATAAACAGATGCGCTGGCGATGTTCATACTGCGCCTACATACCGCCCGTACAATAATAGAATAAAGACTAGAAAAAGTTAGGCTAACTTTTTCGAATATCATCTCATTAACGTCGGTAGTGAAATCACCAGTACGTTGCACTGCAGTACACTTTTTGACAAAATATAGTTAGTCCGGCAGTTTGCACAAATGACGATTTTCAGTAGATTTATGGTTTATCGCTTTCACGTTTATCACACAATCTCTTGCACAATGCGTGTTACTTATAGTTCATAAGCGCATGATTTAAAACTTATTTTTATAACTCGATACTATTTTATAATTTCAATGAGCTTATTGTCTTTTTATAACAATTAGTGGATAACTCGTCCGGCCATTTCGCTTCGTTTACTTTACGTCGTCGACGCGGTTCCTTACCGTCAAATAAACCATTGGAAGAAGGCGGATAACGTACCGTTTTTACGCTATAGCTATAGCGGCTGGATGCTGACACCAATCCAACGGAAAACGGAAAGTTATCACGGTTGGCGCGGCCAGTCGATTGTACTTACATTAGAAACCAAGTGTTTATTATGTGCCACTCCCCATAATTAAGTGTGGCATCAAAACGAATCAGTAGATTGAACTCTGAATGGGAAGAAATCTATCCACATCCGTATGAGTAGCTGAGAAGGCGAAAAATCAGGACTAAAAACTCAGTGGTTGTGAGTTCAAGCGAAGAGCCCTCAATGCAGGCGAGCACATGAGCAAGTTATCCGTCAGTTTATAAATCCGTAGTTTGTAAATTTATATACAAAATATGTAGACAATAAAATGAATAAATAAAAAATATATCCAGTTGAAGCCAAAGGAAGAGCGTCGGAATCTTCACCGAGTACAGTCACTTGAACCATAAAAATGATGATTTCAATTCTAAGCAAGCACAAACCCTTTACTCTAAATGCTCCTTTATAAGGCTCTGTGCAGAAGAAGACCTGCTTGATAAACTATTCGGCCGAGAAAGCTTTTTCCGGTCAAAATTGCCATTAAAAATACCCAATAGGATCAATGTGCTTGATATCACTGCGAAATCTAACTCGAAGATTTCGTCTGCTTTACAATCCACTCGTATGGTTTCTTATTGGAAACCGGTGTTCTAACTATCGCTGCCCTCATTCCTCTAAATTGTAATATGTCAAGCTAATTTCCTTTAACATTATCTTCATTTACATCGTTACCTTCATGTTCGTAGTTAGTTTTAACAACTTCTACGGCTTGTTCAACACACTCATATATCTTGCTTCAGGTACATTTTTTAACTCCTTTCTGATGATTTCAGTTAGTGTAAAAGACATTGTAACTACGCTACAACAAAAATTATTCGTACGTTATTCATATTCATTAATGAATATGAAATACAACCGGCGCCGAGATGCGTTATAACTACTATTTCAGACTACTAATCTTTTTTTATATGTAAACCTTTTTCTGCTCATATACTCGTATGCATTATGACTGCAAAGCGTTATAAAGTAGCTTCATTTTTATATTTTCAGAAGTTGCTTTAACATCAACCCCAAGCAAACGAATTTTAATTTAATTTATTTTATGAATTTAAAAAAAAACAAAACCACAACTTTCACCCCAAGGCTTTTAAGTCTTTGTGTTTATAATCCTTCATTAACTTAATTAAAAATTCTCGTAAATATTCATAGTCTAACAACTTTTTGTTGAGTTTAATGAAATAGGCGTATATTGTGTTTATAATGAAATGCATAATACAACACAAGAGAATTTTAAAAACATTTTACATATACAAAAAGAAAAACATTTCAAAAATCACACCATTAATTTGTCATTAGTTTGTCTACTAAATTATGTGTAGGGTGGTGCGTTTCAAATGGCAATTAAAAGCCTGCATAACTTAAAGTTACCTCTTCTTAATAGCGAATGTAACCTAAAGTTAGCATGAGAAAAGCTTAGCCGACCTTTAGTTTAAGTCTTCAGTTAGTCTCTGACCACGCACTTGCTCCTCAATCACCAGATAACAATCGCTTCTGCAAATGTGTTAGTAAATTATAAATAATTTTTTCGTATATGCCAGTCATTGTTCTACATGTAAAAAATCAAATTTAAAGTTCGCCTGAAAAGTTCCAAGCCCAAGTAAGAAAAAATATTGCCTATAACTAGGCTCTCAAAATACAGTTTAGTTCACGCAATACGCTCATCGTTTGACGATAACCTTCGTTTTTAAACTTTTCAACTGATAAAAGTTGTCTGGGGTTAAATCTAGGGAGTACGGAAGGTGGGACAGCAAATCATAATTCGATTCATGAAAATCTGTCATTGTTGCCATCATATTCTGACTTTGTATTATTCTACTAGCAGCGAGTGCGGCTTCCGTGTGTAAATCTCTATACAGTCTGAGACACGCATATTCTACGGCCATGTTCATCGCGACTGCGTATCTCTCTAAATTTAATTTGTCTGTCGTTCACCACCATTTCATGAACTTAATCGGTTACAGTTTTTCGCCGTTCTGAACGTTCTTCGTCACGCAACCTGGTACGTCCACGTTTCTCACACGTTTGGTCTACCCACAACTTTAGCCTGATAAGTGATGGCGTAGTCTCCGTACACAGCCCTCAACTCATCTTTAATATATATAGACGTGTTGCCTTTCAATGACGAGAACTCCTCTCTTGTACAATCTTCTCCTTTTCCAAAAAGGAGCTCGCGTCGTCTCACTCAAAGGATTATTAAACAACTTTCTGCAAGTGCTTCGCAATGCGTGCATGAACTTATCCTTCAACATTTGCGGGCAAATGCGGCATCTACATGTACATGTCGGAGATTTAGCCAACCTACGTTAACTTTTTATGCTTACAAGTGATGAAGTCTGTGCAAAGAGAAAAGGCATATATGAATACTCTTTCTTTTATTTCATTTGGATGCTATGCACTGGCGAAATTGATCGACTTACAAGTAAAAGTGAAAATTTTTTGAAAAAAATCTCAATTCATCCAGGTCAGCCATTGCTAGAAAGTGCAGTCCTTTTCAAATAAGTATGATGTTTGGTTGCTTGGTTGCTACGCTAATCAAAATTGAGCTCGCTTGGATTATAAACAAATCATAATAACTTTCATATTTAGACAAAGTGCAGAAACATCAACAACCACCTAACAGAGAATCTTCCACAAACTTTTCTTTTGAAATAGCCCTTATTTCGCAAGCTGTGCGCCAATTGACGCCGCCAAGCTGACAATAAAAACAAAATGTCAGTCCATATCGTTCAGTAATGCAGCTGTTCATTGTAATGGTCAATTTTGAGAACGCATTTGGTTACCAAACATTCAATCAAAGGCTATTGTAAACTATCAATTGTTGTAAATGGAGAGATTGTTCGTCTATTTCCCTACCATGATAGTTTTCCTTACGCATATGCCGAGAAGGATGCAATAGAAACTAGAATAAGTTTAAGACGGTGTTGTTCTTGCATTTGAGATATCCACACAACGAATGTATCTGAAAGCCTCTTAGCGCTCAGATGGACGTTTGCTGGACGGCTCTTCTTCTTATTTTGTGAGGGAATCAATATCACACGTACCTATGGGAAAGATGGTGCAAGGACTTAAAAAAATAGAAAATTGAATCTCTTGATGGTTGCTATCAAAGACCAAAGTATTCGATTAGAGCAGAAGCCACAACCTCTTTTGACATTATCTAGGACGGTTTTTTTTCACTATACACAAATAGATAATTTTTGATTGCCGATGATTGATTGATCGGTGACTTTGCCCACCAAAAGGCAAAAGAATAAAAATCTAGTTTTTGTGAGGACTAAACTGCATAGAATTGTGGAATGGAATGGGTGCAAGACTATTTCTATTCTATGTCATGTAGTTTGTCCGTTGAAGGGCTTGAGTCACAGACTATTCTGCATTAATGCCTAAGTATACTTTGACTACATTCCCATGGAAAAAGCCCTCGTTTTTCTTCTCCTGACAGGTAAAAGAAGGGCTACTTCTTTCTGTGAAAAAGAATAAGAAACAGAATCTATGTCCACCTGTTACCTAACAAACGAGGACTCTTGGGTCTCCGCAATATATAACAGGCAATAAGCTAACGGTGGTATAAAGTCTTCAAGCAAAGAAATAGGTAAGCAATGTGTTTAATGCGGGAGAGAATAAATCTGCGTTAGAGTAAATAACAAATATTTGAATTTAATTTTTCATGTGCGCGCAAAAGGGAAATTATTTGTAAATTTCTCACATCGCAACTAAGTTAAACATATTTATCTAGAGAAAGCACTCTGACACTACATTTAAAAAGAAAATTACAAAACGTTTTTCTAAGTACAAACTACCGAAGTGGGCAAATCTCCTCAGTAGGAGGACATATTCCGCAAAGACACATACTGTCAGACACTCCTTTTCAGATCAACTTCCTTCTCTTTTGATTTCTCAAACAGAAAGGCTATGATACGAAATTATGATTTACATTTCCTAAAATGTATGGCATTAAGGAAGGTAAGGTAACGCTTAAATAAGTGGCTTAGACGATTAAAAGAAAGAATGCAGTCTTAGTATGATTAGGCGAAGCACGTTGAAGTTTTATAAATGAAAATGATAATACTTCCTAAGGAAGTTAGTGTTAGCTTTAGTCAAACATGAAACGTCACTAGTGCAACCGTGTTTTCTAAAAACTAAAATTGTTAGTAGAAGAAAGATAAAAAATAACTTTTTAACGCTGGTAAGACAATTATGCCGATTAAAAAGTTAGCTTCGTAGTTACTAAACTAAAAGCAAACAGAGAAACTTACTGACGAGGTTGCATTCAATGCGCAGAAAAATGCGAAGAAAGTGAAAAAAGATTAAAATGAAGAAAATTGCTATAAATCGATTCAGAGTCTACTGCACAAAACAAGTTAGTTAGCTGTCATAAGCTATGTTTGTCAAAAATGAGATCAGATATAAAAATATTTACAAGGTAATTGTAAATACATCCGCGACGGTGAAAATTACTTCTACATGCTTGCAACAAAGTTTTCATAGTGCCTCGTGCTAGACGGGGTACAAAGTGCCAAACCCTGCAAGAAGCAAAAATGTTATTATAAAAATATGCTCAAGTGGATCTAATTAAGCCAACTTGAGATCTTGTGAGTTTGTTATATTTTAATAGAAATGTCAGCTCAAAGACCGCTTTTCATTAAGCGCGCATTCCAAATAGTTGCAAAAGTAAAGTCATTGAATGATTTATAAAGTAAAGAACTTATTCAATTTAATTATAATAGTAAATGTATATCATTACTTCGGACATGAAAAAAGACGATGTATAACCTATACTTTGGTACATAAAAATCACTTATTAACTCCTAGAGATCACAAGCAAGCACAAGAAAAGAAAAAATTCAATATCTAAGTCATATATCCGGACGAAGTGAATAGGAAATTAATCCTTTGAAATGTCCTTTTAGCAATTAAAAGCCATTTATTTAAATATATTTTCAAAAAAAAACAAAATGTAAATCATATATTCGGACGGAGAGCATAATAAATTAATCCACCAAAGTACACTTTTAGAAACACAAAAGCGAAATTGCTTTTTTTTTATTTAAGAAAAGATCAAAACTTTACTTTGCAAGTATCTTCAAGTATGCGGGCAATGTGTTGCCCATCACTGACTACAAAAAAAAAATACTTTTGCCTTACGCACATCTACACTTACTTCATACGTAAGTATCGTAAATATGTTATGAGACATGTGCTGGAGTGTAATCTACTAAAATATCAGACAAGCGGTAAATATTAAGAAGTCATTTTATGTTCTTACAGCACAACTTATAGCTAAAGCTACTACTGCTACTACTACTACGACTACTACTACTATTTTGCTAGCACTGCGTATAAACTATCGCACATGACATAACTAAGTAGTAGACATACACGCGCATATGCGTACATATGCAGACGGTCTATGAACGTGTGCAATATTTTATATGGTGGTGTAGCATAACTACGTACGCTATGAATGAATGCACTTTACGTAAATGAAGACATGATGATGAATTATGGCAGACGACATCCTTAAATATAAGCAACTCCTTTCTACGTCCTATGGCTGCTTGCATATGCTTATAAAGATAATTATTATGCGTCATATTTTACACATAAAACAAATACTTAAAATATTAAACATATTTTTGTAAATAAAAAACGAAAACAGGTAAGTTCATGATTATAAGGACCCATAATATGACAAACTTAAATTTATTAAAGATTTTTTTTTATTTTTGATTTAAATTGTTCCAACGCGTTCCCCTTTGTTCTTTTTGCACATAAATGACCCCATTCAATATTCAATTTAATTTGTAATACAAAAAAAAAAAAAAAACAAAAATAAGTAAAATGGAAAAAAGTAAAAAAGTAAAAACAACAACAACAACAACAGCAAAATGAAAATCTACTGTGACAATACATGACAATAAAGTCTAATAAATTGTTCCTGTGGCACAATGAATAACAGCAACGCGTCAACTGGTCGCCAAAGAATTTACGGCAACGAAAAAGAAATATCGTTGGACTGCACATGTAACCTAAAAAAAACCAAAAAAAAAGGATGCAAAGTGTCAAACTATCAAAAAAAAAAAAACAAGAAAAAAGATATGTATGTGTACATGTATAGCCCTGTACCTATATGTACAAATACATCAGAGAGTAATTAGAGAGTGCGAGATATATCTAAGTATTGATTAGTGACTGGAGAGCATTTTTGTTTTTCTGTTTTTTTAAACCAATTTCAACTTTGATCTCAATTCTACGTATCCAACGTTTGGTATCAAAGGCATTTTGTGTTAAGTGTTTCTGTCCTCAACCATTAACCAAGAGTAGCGGTTAAAAAAGTTTTCACATCTTTTTCTAAATCAGATTTTTTTTTTTTTTGTGGCCAAACTTTCTTTTACAGAAAAAAACACTAAAAGTCTAAGCGTAACTGATGGATGTAACAGGAGTTAAAAAAAAAAACGCACAGTTCGACTGAGCCGTAAGTTGACTTTGTACGTAAACCGTTCGACACAATAAGTGCTAAAGCGTTGAAGCTTCTCTATGATACAATTTAAAGAGTAGAAAATTGAGAAAAAACAATGTTACCGCCAAGACTGTAGTACGAAAAGAAATACGGCAACTACAAATCGTGCAATCTGGAAAAAAGTTTATGTCCTTGAATTCAATTTCTACTTTGTTATGCATTGCTTTCGCCACTTGTAGTATGAGCATACATTAAATTTATGCGTATGTATGCAACATCCAAAAGGATTTGAGATAAGCCCAGCTTTTGTTATATCGATCGATTCAGAATTACTTCCTGAATCAATTTAGACTGGTCTATCCGTCTGTCTGTTTTGGTTCTCGTGGTTAACCGACCGTCCACAAACTTTTGAGATATTTTGATAAAATTTAGTATATTAAGGCGTTTTGCTCCTAGGACGAACGCTATTGAAAATGGTACGAACCGCACCAGTTTTTCGACCAATTCCCCTACAACATCCTACAAGCCGCGTCTAGTCCCAAAATAATTAATTTTGCTTACCAGAGATGCCTTTACTCGTGCATCTGGCATTTGCGACGGTATCTAGAGGTTGTGTTTTATTTGTACCGCCTGGCCAAGCCAGTTACACTCACAATAAATAAAAGCCTCATAGACGGTTAGTAGTGTCCTTTTCCCCATTAGTCTGCACCTATGTATCTGTTGGTCCGTTAAGTCATTGTGTATAGTTCATTCCTACGCGCACGCACACACACTCATACTTAATCGTCGTGAAACCTATTAGATATTTAGTTCATCATGTTTGTCTTTTTTTTTTATTACTGCTCTATGAAACTAATGTGCTTCACTCCTTACTTGATGTATTCCTTGCATTCTAGTACAGCCACAACATCACCGTAATCCATTTCGGTAAAATCTTCAAGGGTTTCAATCCGATGTCCTCGACAGCAAATGCACTATAACCAAGCCTACCTTTGGAGCTGTATTCAAAAGCTTGATTGATTTTTTTTTCTTTTTATTTGTTGCGTTTAATCTACACAATGCTGCTTTTGTTAGTTTATGGGGATAAAAAGTATGTTTTAATAGTTAATAGTTAATAGTTAATTAATCACTTTTAATAGTTATTTAATCACTATCTTTACAAAGTTAGTTTAAATTTGTTAATGATGATCTTATTGCATTTTCATACTCGCACACAAATAAGATTTCTCTAATGTTTATTCGTTATGTTATTTCTATCGACTTGTATTTGGTTTTAATGGAGTTCTAGATACTAAAGTTATTATTATTATTATTATTATTATTATTATTATTATGTAAATTTAGCCAGAGAATAAATTCTAGGACTAAAGTCTTAAAGCACTAGTATCTAAGGCTTTCGGCTTTTACTTTTTTATTAATATTATTAATATTATTATTATTATTATTAAAAAACTCTACCGCACTTGAGATTTGAACCCACGACCATTGAATTGCTAGTCGAGACTCTTGCCTACTCGGCCACTCAGGCGGATAAATACTAAAGTTTCCTCTTTTTTTCTTTTTTTTATTGCTATTCGATATTATTTTACAAAATTTATAGTCTTCTTTCAGATCTTCAAGCGACCACTCCTGTCGATCTTCCTTTTGTTTCTCTCCCTGACGCTAATCTTATTTCCAAACCCTACCCTTATGCTATACAGACAGACTTCGGACTTGGTTCTCTTTCCATAATTCTCTTTATCTATAATGCTACTATGTGAGCGGAGAATTAGGGAAAGAGGTCTTAATTAACGCAAGAGCAGGGACAAAGCCGGCCGATGGAAACCCCCTGCACGTATATACGCGGACGTTACACATTTTGAATTTAATCTATGTCACATAAAGCAGATGATTAATTAAGAAAATGTAATGAATGTCGCCGAGCCAACGTTATGCCTGGAATAACACAATCCTGGAAGGTTGTTCTTCGATTAAAGCTCTCAGGTAGTAGATTCACAATCAAAGGTGCTATCGCAAAGGATCCTTTAATAATTTAACCCTTCGATGGCACCCTTTTCTATGGAAAAATCTTCAGCTCAAATAGCTGCCAAACGTTTGTGACTCGGCCAATTCATCCATAACAGACAGGCACGATAAGCCCGACATGCGCGTCTGGCAATTTATAGCTTATAAGTCTCCCGACAAATGGCATAGAAAAAAGCTTAAAAATAATAATAAATCGTTTACAACAAGCAAGCCTACAACATCTGATGTATTAACCCGCTTAACTTTCTACCCACGTTACACATCAAGTGTATTAAAAAGTGTTACATTTTACTTAGGCACTGCTATCAGAAATCATAACGAGCTCCTATTTATCATACCGAAATGCGTGTTATTAACATTAGGATTTACACCTGAAACGCCCAAAACTAAAAAAAAGTTTCCATTTTATTTAGCTGCTGAAAAGCCCATCGAACTGGTGGACAGGTGGAGCCCTATTATTTTCAACGAAATTTCTTCCAAAACAGTAATTTATGCACTGGACGATCGATAGTAAAAAATATTTGAAGGTTGCATTCTGAATTAGTCGCAAGTTAGGGTCATTCCAGAACCTTACAATCTTTAACAGTCGTACGCATTAAATTAAATCGAAATACTTTACATTTTTTGTATATTTACTTGATATGAGCATTAAGCCCTCACTGCAAGATAAATATAATTTTCCGTACTTGTTAAGTATTGTTTTGGGATAGCAAGCTAATAAAGATTTTCCTTAAAGTGAATATGAGTTTTTTATTTATTTCATCATCACCTCGCTCGAATAAAGCCAACAACTTATCTTCTCATCGTTTTTAGAAAAAATATCTACAAATCTATGAAACTATATTTCATTGACAATATTTTAACTTTAACGCAGTCTCTCTGTCCCTATCTCTTTCTTCGCCCGCTCATTTCATTCAATATTTCACACAAAATTACTGTAAACAGTAATACGTAGTACGTACTAAACACACGCGCCCGGCCAATCTTTTACTGAATAATAAAAAATGTTCATTACATTTAGTTAATTCTTCGCAGTATGAGGGGAAATTATTTTATTATAAATTTGTTAAATTTCGAGCATAACACGTAAGTCTGAAAAGTTTTGACAATCGAAACGTGACTGAAACAATTTACGCAAAAAAAAACATATATACATATAAACATAGATATATATATATATATATATATATATATACGTATATATATATATATATATATATGCTCGTGGCGTAGGTAAATGACACAACGCCGCTACTACATAATAACACAATGGTATACACGATGCTATGGAAAACATTCACAAATGAATCATAAACGTTGAAAACGGTATAAAAAGCAAAAAAGGTAATAAAATTATTCATTATTTAAACAACGAAAAAACAAAAATTAAATAAACTCGCACAGAAAGATACACAAACGCTTAAATGAATCAACCATTAAAAAAGTTTTTGTTTTTCAATTTAGGCCTTTTGTGCATGTGTGTGAATGTGTGTGTGTGTGTCTGTGTGTGTGTATGTGTGTGAACTGGTATATAGTAACCGAAAACTTTTTTATTTGCCAAATTAGAATTAAAAAAAAAAAAACAAAAAACATCTTTATATATATACATATATATATATACATACATACATACGTATGTATTCATTCATATATTATTTAATTCCTTTTAGACTCAAGTCCTTCTAAATATAGTGCTTGCGTGTGCCAAGATATGTGTATGCACGTATGTGTGTGTGTGTGTGTGTGCGTGTGTGTGCGTATGCAGTAGTAAAAGTTGTTGAGTTGTATACTGTTGTGCTTGCTATTTTTTCTTTTGTTTTCATTTTTATTCAATTTGCATATGACAAATTTATTTAATAAAGTTTTACATCTAACTCTGAAAACCAGCGTTAGCAGTGAGCTCAGCAAACATGGCAGAGCAAGCGAAAACTTCTATTTTGTATGCATTTTATGTACAGGCAGGTGCGTGTTACTTTAAGTATGTTACATTTCATATATTATCCGGAAAGTAAATGACGAGAGAGAAGCAAAGAGAGAATGAGGTAACAGACTTTCCCTCCCTCCGCCCTTACGGTCCTACACATAAACAATATTCTATACACATGCACATCCAGTTCGCATGTTTATCCACATAGAAGGGTAAAATATGTTTTGTGTATGTTGAGTTATGTTGTGTTTTATGCATGTGTGTGTGTGTGTGTGTGTGTGTGTGTGTGTGTGTTTAAATTTGATGAAAAGCTTTATGCTATGTTAACTTTTCAATATGTTTAAGCACACACGTGTGATGTGGGTAATAGACTACGTGTCAAGTTTAACAAAATACACATACAAAGGGTGCAGCAACGTAGAAGCGTCGCACACAAAAAAAGGTGTTAACTTACACATAAAAAAAAAAAAAAAAAAAAAAAGAAACACAAAAAAGGACAAACAACATTTGTAAATTTTTACAAACTTAGTTATTTAAATTTAAAATAAAGTAAAATATTATTACGTCGAGTCAATTTCCACAGACACTTTAAAATTATTATTTGTAGCCATCATCACTGGATATAGATACACTTTATAAAATTTACTTTGAAGTGAATTTGATTAAAACGTGCTTTCCATTGGAGAGTAACTATTATTTTGCTTTGTTAGGAAGTAATGACACAACACTCTAAGTGACTTGCTTCAATTAACAATTCTCGAGAATTAAAAAATAAAATATATGATCCATTACGTAATGGGGCCTCCATTATTCACGACTCCCAGCGATATGTAGGCAGTGCTAACCTTCAAACGAGATGTGCCAACATTTGATTAGATTCCGACCATTGCCTTTAAAATTACAGATGTTTCAGTGACGGTACTTTGGGAACAATGGAAAAACGTGAATTTCAACTGCTACTTCAAGCATAGCTTGACAAGTATTACTTCGACTCTGCTCCACGGAGACGAATGGCAGAGAAGTAGGTTATTGATTTTAAACGCAACAGCACAAGCCCCGATAATTCTGAATGCTCTGGTCGTTCGCAATCGGCAGTTGCTCCGCAAGGCATCAATAAATTCTACGAGAACTTGCATGAGACAGCGGGCACCTTAATGACATCAAGAAACAGTGCATATATTATTTTGCATGAACATTTTCCTATGAGAAAGCTCCGTTCGAAGCTGGTACCTCGTTTGCCTCAGTGTTTTCAATTACTTCAAAAACTCCACAATGAATATTTACACCATTTTTTTTCGCCAAATCGATTTGGCTTTCAATAAGATACGCGAGGAAACTACCATCGATTCCGTCTCCTCAACCTTAAACTTCTCCCCTAACTTAATCTTTACTTGCCTGTAGACATTGAAAGTTGACACAAACGACGGCAAACCAACGATTCATCCATAAAACCGTTAATCTAAAAAATGCTTTATCCATGTGACATAAGTTTTATCATTTAGACAATTTTTACAAGGACTTTAGCAACATTTTCGGCCGCGTGGTAAAGGCAATTTGGTAAAATTTACAATGAACTTCGTTTTACACCCATCACTGAGGGATAAGGGGTATATCCGCTTTGACCAAACGTTTGCAACGCCCAGAAAGAAACTTTAGAGACTTTATAAGATATATGTACTCTTGATCAGCATCAAATTGTGAATCGATTTAGGCAGTCCGTCTGCCCGTCTGCCCGTTTGTGTAATGTCTGTTGCAAACATTCTTTTGGCTGGAAAAATGAAGCTATCGACTTCAAATATGGCAAAAACATTGCAAGTTCTTCCACGTAAGTTCGTACTAAAAATACGCCAAATCGATTGAAGGACACGCCTACAGCATCACGTTGACTTAGAAGAGCACTGGTTTCGAGAAGAACTAGGAAATTGGTTTTTTGCCCATTACTCATACAATACAACAGATAAATCTGGAAAGATTTATGTTTTATGGGCGGTGCTGTAGTATAAAAAAATTTATTGTGAAATTGTGGTATTCGCCTATCCCTCATTATAGTGTATCAAGATTAAGTTTTTTTCAATACTTTTACAACGCGCACAAGTAAGGTTCAAAAACCCTATACACATTTTTGGCCAGTTTCAAATTCGGAATGAGTATGTTCGTCTCTTCATCTGTCCATCTTTCCGTCCGCCCAACAGTGTACTATCTGTGGTAAATATTCTCCCGTCAGCGACAATGAAGATATCGCGTACAAATTTGAAAAAGAATTAGGAAATGATTTAAATCGGTCAAACGACAGCAACCATACGCCTGTACAACAACAACTATCGACACCTTTGCTCCCCGTATTTCTTGCTTGTTACTCGTAAAGTACAACTCAAAGAAAATATAACAACTGTGATGGGTATAAAACATTCGGTCTAGACCGAATATAATTTTCTTGCTTGTTAAGTCTGCTATTGTAAAAGTCGCACAGCATTTAAAAATCCAATTTAAAAAGTCCGGTCCTTCAAATATAGCTTTTGAAAGATATTGAAGAATGCAATTTAAATTTGTTGAATAGATTCAGTGCAGACTTGAGGTACCAAAGACTTATCTCATTTATTCATCTACTTTCGTCACAAAGTACTAAAAAGCAGACCATCTTGTCAGGCAAAGGTTTACTCTGTGATGGGTGTCCTTGCCCACACCTACATGATGCGACAAATCTCTTTAATTTGATAGTAAGTATAAGTAGATAGGTATACGTAGATAAGAAAATAGGATTAGCTTTCAGTTTATGCGCAAATGTCAAAGGCTGCTAACCAATAAAAACTGGAGACCCAAAAATTTGCTGCAATAGTCAAAATTAGGTCCAGTTAACTTTTTAGACAGATTACTACTATGGACCAATTCCGAAATACTATTCGATTTCGGCGATTTTTCTCGAAAATGCCTGAAGTTTTAGGGATTTAGGACTTCTATTTGATTCTAAACTTACGTTCAATCTTCACGTTGATATTCCTATAAATGAGATAAATGTTTCAAAAGTAAGGCCGCTTACAGAAGGTGCAGTTTTAGTCTGGCCAATGTTACAAAGTTACAAGTGCTTTGGTGGCTGCTTAAAATCAGTTCAACATAACGCTTTCGCACACGCATTAAAACTAATCACAAAACTGAGCCAAAACTGATTTTCTAAATATTCGACAAATCCGACAAATTTCGGTACTGAAGGTCAGCTGAAGCTGATAAAAGAAGGGGATTAACTGAATTAATATCGACTATAAGAGATCGTTTGTCATTTTGACCAAAAAAGAGCAAACGAAATGACTTTCCGAACAACCGAATGTAATCGTAATGTTTACACAACAAAAGTATCTTTATAGCGTACAATTCATGTAATCAACAATGAATTACACTATGATGCTTTTTTTCCATCGTCCACAGGACCGGTTGATCAAAGGCATATCTTGTGTAACGAGCGTAATAATAAGTAATTTTAAGCATAGCCAAACAAAAAATGTGGGCTGATAGCGTCTGCCATACCATTCAGATTACTTAATGACATTGCTTAATATCAGTTCGCAAACTATCGCTGGGCACAAATTTCTTTTCGTCAGTTAAGTCAGAATATTCGCACATTACTGTCAACCCTTTTACAACTACAGCTATACCCCAGTTGCCAATTACACTAACTTCAATCCATTCTTCAGGCAGACAGTTTTCAATTCCTTTCCTTATATTAATTGCTCAAATTTATTTTCCAATAATTCTCTAGAATTCGGTGTAGATCGGTTTTTATAAGTCTCATATATTTGGCTGGAAAAATATGATGCATATATGGACATATATTAAGTGTTGCAAACGATTTACACTTTCTTTGTTGAACAACGCATATAATTTTTGTAAGCGCTTTAGCTCATCATTACATGCAATTTAGTTAAACTCATATCTAATTTGACTAAAGTCCATTAAAGATTCGACTTGAACCTCATAAACTTTACCATTTTTCGCTACGTATTGTATTTCAAAACAAGTGCAACATTTTTTATCTCCCTAAAGTTCAAGAAAGGCCTTGAACGAGTCTTTGAATAAAGGGAGGGAGCATTTCTTAACTTAGCGCGGTTTCTCATTTTCGCTGGACGTATGAAAGCAATTTTATTTGACTTTCAATTATAATTGAGTTCAATTCTTGGTCCGTGTGTAAGTAGCGACGCGTTGAAACACATTTGTAAGTCGAACTGCTGAAGGATAATTTTGCGCCTTAGTAAACCCGACAATTCTTTAGAAGAAACTTTTCGCATAATTCTTCAAAACAGCTCCAAAAGGTGTGCGAAGGGGAGCAACGACATATTTCTAAGAATTCAATCTTGAACTCTTGCTTTAAGATCTACCAAAAATACCCACAAACTTATTTTTCTTCTTCTCTCTAAACTGATACACACAAGTTATGTACGTGGCTAAACCAATTTGTGAAAATTCGACACGTAAACACTTTGGCGGACTGGAGCAGTAAGCGATCTTGTATAGTTTGCTTTCATTATTAACAAAGGTACCTGATTTGATTAGAGCGACTATCATCTCCGAGAGGGCGTGGTTCCGCAATTCTTTCCCAAAATAAGTTGAACAAGTCCAAACCCAATAATTGCATTTTCACACAATTGAACTGTACTTACGATACTCTGGGAAAGCTAAACTTCCTACCGGCAAAGCTTTGAGGTACATTCAAAACACGCTTTGAAATCGTTAAACTTTTTAATCAAACTTCTTGATAGCTTTCAGTAAAATTATTCAATGAAACTTGCCATGTATTTAGCGACAACTTGGAGTAAAGCAATGATTGCTTGAATGCTTGAATGATGGGATGGAATTTCAATAGAAGAAAGGGTAACTTAAAGTCAAGTTTATTAACCAACTCGAGTTGTAACTGGCTGGTTTTAAATTATTTCCATATATTCCATCAAACGTTTGATGAACTTTTCCTTTGGAAGCTTAGTTAGTTTTTCCAAACCGCACGTATGTTGAAACCACGAACATGGCTTCGACATCAATACCGATAGGTATTTATAAAAATTTTCGTTTTCCGTTTGCAAATTGATTTTGTATTCAGAGATTGCTTTAAATGTTAACCACACTTGCCTGTAGTTCTTTACATTAACTAATAAGTAGTAAATATGTCGGACGAAGTCCAAAAAAAAAAATGGTCCAATTCTTTTCACTCCCCTCTGGCTTCTATTGTTCCCCCCTAAAAAATTATTTATAATCTCTGTAATACATGATGTGTGTAAAAATCTTCTCTATCTGCCTCAATACAGAATTTTATTATTTTCAAGGCTACTCTTAGGTACCGTTTGAAGAGAAACGGAGGTTTTAGAGATAGACGCACGTGTCATTGCTGTATTAGCTAGTCTGTGAGATATGGGTGAGGTTTTAGATTTTTGTCTCCTCTTCACATGCTCCACAGACGGTTAAATCTAAAAGAAATACATCTGCTTTACCCTTATAGGAATAAACGGACGGACGAACCCTGCGTACCGAACATGTAGATCATAAGCGCTGGCCTATTACGTTCCCTACCTATTTTCTGCTTCGGCCCATGATTTCTAATGGGAGACACGAAGTTGGGCCCGATGATCCTCTAAACTGCTCTCTTCTCTCACTACAAAAAAAAAAAATACTTTAGCTCATGTTTATATTTTTTTCTTTCTTTTTTCTTTATTTTTATTCTTCTTTTTCGTCATCTCAACAACAATCCTCTGCCCGCGCCGGCTTTCTGCAGGGAACCGGTGTTACATATCAGAATAAATGTTCTGCCTCGGCCAGCAAACATTAGTTGATTGTCTGCGCCTAAATTTCAAGATCTGCCAAGAAGCAGTTTGACACCAATTGCGTGATCTCCTCCTTCGTTCGTGCTTTCTGAAAATTAATTGAAAACATTGAGGTAAATAAATAAAACGGCAGCTTTTGCACAAACACAAAAGGTCGTATAGGCACAAGCCGTACAAATGGTCTGGTTCAATCCATTTTTAATCCCCTCAAGCCCGTCTGACTTAATAAATTATGTAGCACAAGCGGGAGATGTAGGGTAAAAAAAGAAGGCGTTGATGAGTTGACTGAACAAACGTCGGATTCGTGTTGTTAAGCTCTGTTTTCATTTTGCAATCGCACAATCAACTTCTTAACTTTTCTCATTTTAGCGCCAGCTGTCTAGTTGTAGTGATGTGTCCTGCTGTAGTTCAAATCACATTCAGCTTAAAGCGAATGCTGTCTGTGTAGAATGCTTTACGCGGCTTCATTTCGCATTCATTATGCGATTGATTGATAAAAGTGTTCTCAGAAACAAGGAAAATAATCTGATTGCAATCATATCGATAAACACTGTAGCGTCCATTTAGGGGTTTCCTTTGAGTAGGCAAACAAACACTTTAATTAAGGGTTTAATTTGTAGCTCATTGGTTTTTTCTTTTAAATTATTTTCAAATTACGTCTGATCATTATTTAATAGTATTTTGCAGTACATCGCCCTTTGACTCTGTAAATTAATTTATAAAACTTTTTTATGGAACATGTATCAGTTACGGTTGATTAACTAAAATTTATGGAGAGTTAAAATGCCGTAATCTATATAAAAAGCATTCAGCCTCTCCTGGCGACGAGAATACTGCAGAATGTCACATAGAGAGAAACAATTTTTTCTATAGAACGATTTCGTACCGAATTGTAAAAAAAAAAGTAAAAAAATGAAATTTCACGCCACTTTGAGATTGAAGTTATGTAGCATTAAACACTCAATTAACGCTACACAGGAAAGGTATACTCATTTTGGCCTTCCTTTCGTCATAGTCATTACTAATTCTATAATGTATATAAGCGCTCTGTTAAGCCATTGCTGCTATGACGTAGTATAATACGAAACATGGTTATAACGTAATATACACAAATACATTTAACATAATCTAGTCAAACGCAAGCAATTATTACCAAAACAAACTTTTTTGGATGGGCAACAGATATTTATAAAATCTTTACCAATTGTGGAGAACTGTAAGCAAAGCCAGTATATTCCACCTGAAGGAAACCTGTTTAAGTTGGCATTTGCTAGTTTCTGGAACGTTTTGAAATCATTGCTTGCCGAGAAATTTGAAAATTGGTTTTAATATAACGGCTTAAAAAAAAAAAAAACCCGGTCCAATCCAATCAATTTTCAGTACTATTCGTTCCTATGATGGTGCACTAAGTTTCGTAAAAATATCTTAAAAATGAAAACCTGCACGTTATAGAAAAATAGAAAACTACACGGACAAAAGGACAAACATTCTTCCATCATTTCACAAAACTATGATGAATCAATCGGTATAATAAAAGATGGATCTATCCTAAGACCTTAATTTACAGTAACCTCAATGTACCATAGGGGGTGAACGCTAGCTAAAGATTAGTGATATCCAATGCAGAACATGTAGTATGCGTTAGGTAAAGATCGTTAACGAATCCTGTTCATTGGACGACTTGCATATTTAACATATCGGCGAACGGTTCTCGTTACGTAAAAATGCAAACCATTAAACGACATATGCCAAAATTTTATGTTCTCTCGATCATTTATTTACCAGTTACAATGGTGTTTAAAAGAATTCTGAACATCAATGCAATACAATGGTAAAGAAAAAGTTACAAGTGATAGCCGACATCCTAATGATATCGAAAAGCATGCCACACGACGCAACTATTTTCCAAATGCGTATAGCGTTTACTCGCTTTTTCACAAGTCGACACGATATGAATATTGAATTGAAGTTCTAATTATTGCCCCATAGATCTTATCATTCACATACTCCCAGTGGCTATTATTTTTTTGGAAATCTCAAAAGGATGCCCCACCAAAAAAGATTTGGATTAAAAAGTTTAGCTCATCCCAAGCACAAATCACAAATCGTTTTGCAAAAGAAGCATCGACATTGAAGTGATTGTGTTATCCTTGAAGTGAAACTGTGTCGCTGAATAAAGTTGAATTTTGCAAACGAGACATTGTCTCTACAATAGGCCCAAGACTTCTGTACCGCTGCATTATTCACGTGTTTAGATATTTGTCGTAAAACCGTATGATCCCTCGCGGGTGCTTTTTATTAAGAGAAACGACAGCTGGAAACTTACTGACCGCTGAATTGTGCACGCGTTTACATGTTTGTCGTAAAAGCGTGTCATCCTCAGCGGATTCTTTTCAAAACGTAACAACGATATAAAGAATATCCCGACGGCTCCTGTGCGACATATCAGTTAAGAAATATCAGAGGTGTTGTTAATGGATCATTCCCTGTACTTCTTGAACAGCTTGCTTTAATAAAGCCCTAGCGAGCGTTTTAAAGTAACGTATTTAATATATATATATATATATATATATATATATTAGCACATTTAATTTTTAGTTTCCTCCTAAATACTTATTTAATAATATCACAAATTATATTTTCTTCTCCTTTACACTCGTAAAATATTGAATAACAAAATCAACAAATGGAAAATGTAAACATGTGCACATACAATTACACTCTAACACGAAAGGAAAATGAAATGCGAATGAAAATTTCCTCCGGCAACTATCACAGAATACAAGTTTTCTACATTCGCATACAATTGCCGGCTTTCCTCTTACCTCTGACAACATGCCCTTTGGTTGGATGAAAAAAAAAGAAACAGTATTTCTCAATGTGTATTCATAAGATTAAAATGAACAGGCTGGAGAGAAGAAAACATATACGCTTTTATAGAAGCATACGCAATGCATCAAATGTTAAGCGAGCAAACTTGAAATTTTTTAAAAATGAAAAATAAAATAAAATAAAATAAAATAAATATATATATATATATATAGTAAGAGAAATTTATGCGCGATTCGAGCCGAAAATTAAATACACAATAATATACATATTATAAAAATTAGGATAAAGTAAAAATCAAATCCTAATTCAATTTTTTGCGCATTCGTTAATGATGAGTCAAATGCGGATGAGTAAATGCTGCACCGCGTGCCAGTTATTACCGTAAACCTATCAATATAAACGTAACAGTCCCAAAGAGACCTAACTTCCATTTAACAATAGTTGTTATCTATATAAAAAAAAAGAAAAACTTCCTTTAGATAACTTAGGTATTTACTCCCAGTGAGGTATTTTGCACAAAAGCTTTGGCAATATTGCCAAACTGTACCTAACAAATGTTATTTAACCTAATTTTCCGCTCAATCTTGTATGAGTGGAATGCGATCAAAATCTGTTAGCTAATGGACCGTTGAAGAGACTGTATAATACAGCGAAGAGCCTAAAGCACGGACTCGTAAATGCTATTACTTGCAACCTTTTAAAACTTACCTCCTCAGGAGCTTTTAGATATTAAAAATGATAATGTATCGTACTTACGACACTTTTAGGCCAACACTATTCTTCTTCAGAACCACTATGATTTGCGGTTAAAAAAATTGCAAATCTTTGTTCTATTTATTTCAAAGCCGAAGGTCGAGCTATCTTCATCGAATAAACTTATAGTCTAAAGGGGCAGGTCCCTTTCATATTGTCTCTGAGTGTAAAATGTACAATCGCTAACATTGTATAAAACCAAAGTTAGTTAACAATCCCTTTAAAGTTCTACTAGGTAGATGCTGGAGCTAGCAAACACTTTCTTGATAGGTGACGCTGTAATGACTCAGAGTACAACTTCTTTGCGCTTCGACCACAAACTTTTTGTCATTGAACAGTGGTCGGTTATCTACCTACTTTTTAGCATTCGTTGTCTAGAGCTTCAGAAAGAACTTGAGCTTATTCTGTTTCTTACTTGCCCTTTGATCTTCTCGATTTCGAAAAGTTCGGTAAGAGGGTGAGCATGACTTCACAATAGGGGCCGTTGTTATGTTAAGCATAGAACCCTAAAGAGATGGTCGGTTATCATCAGTGGAATGAGAAACTTTACATACCATCTCTTCATTTCGTTGATAGATCAAAAAGAGAGCAAAAAAAAAAAGAATACAAGTAAAAATAGCATAGAAACGTTTCTAACAAAAATATGATGATGTACAGCATGATTTGAATTATATTCACTTAGTATATGTTCATTTTGTCCCTGCACGTTTTTGTTTGTGTTCGTGTGTGTATGTGTAAATATGAGTGTATACGAGTTTACAACATTGATAGCATTTGTTGGAGCAGTAATGGTAGTAGTAGTAGTAGTAGTAGTAGTAGTAGTAGTAGTGGTGGTGGTAGTAGTAGTAATAGTAAAGGCAAGCAGACAAACAGTCATTGAAAGTCACATGGCTTTAACGAAATACTTTACGAATGCGAATGCCATTAAAATATGTTGTTATGCAGAAAGTTTATAAAGTTTGAATGAAAGACACATTTATAATGCAAATGTTAGGCAAAATATAGCAATGAGATGACAGTAGCAGTAGCAGTAGCAACAGCAGTAGCAGTAGCTGTGGCAGCATTATCATCGCAATAATAATGCTAGCGAATGCTTAAAGGAATGTTTGCATACACTTTGGCTTTTATAAATGAAAGAGGAAAAAAAAAGTAGATAAAAAAAAAGAATTATAAACAACCGAGTCACTTCTTCTTTAATGAAATTGTGAAAATATCTCTGCACTCTACTGCACTTATTTTCGTATATAATAATTTCTATGCACATCAGAAATATAAATAGAATAATTTCACAATGGACCAAAGGATATACTAGGAAATGTAATAAAATGAATATTACAATGAAGAAGAGCAAGTAGAAACATATATAAAGAAAAAAAAAAAAAGAAGCGAACAAACAAACAAACAAACAAATGAATAAATGTGAAGGCTTTTTTGTTGGGGATAAACATAATGATAAGACTGTATGGCATAAGTACGTGAAAGAACAATAACTAAGTACCGTAGAGTAGGCAACAATTTATATTAAAATTCAACACCTTAAATTATGCTTTAGCATCTTTTTTTATCTTAATATATTTCTTTTAATTTTCCTCTTCTTATGCTTGTTGTTAATAATTCAAAACATACAAAAAACAAAATAAAACCCAATAAACAATGGTAAGAATAACAACAACAAGAAGCAAACAAGGGCATTAGAGAGCACTTAATACTGTGCCTGTCTCTCTCTCGCTCTCCGTCTCTAACAAAACGGAACTTAAAAGTGACTTCCTCTGTGTCGGTCTGTATGTTTTAGCAGCAAAAAAGACAAAAATGAAAAAGCAAAAGAAAAAAAAAAGAAAACAGGAGTAGATGTTAAATCGGAGAAAGTCCTCGCTGGGTTATACATGTCAGTCTGTCTGGTTGCATATGTAAGTTTTAGTTTGTAAAACATTCATATCTTTTTAATTTTTTGTCTATGGCATCCACTTATGCACATTTGCCTATACATATCTATGAATGGCTTTCTTTCTCTTTCTGTTTCTCTTTTGGTTATGGCTTTTATTTTTGTTTTTGTTCTGAGTTTTTTTTTTTTGCATTTTGTTTTTTGCCATGTCAGTTGGCAACATTGTAGAAACCAACAACCTCAATGGGGCTTTAGCTTCACTTAATCTATATGCAAATTAGTAGAAATTACATATGGGAATATTTTACATACAAATATTCATATGCGTTCGTATATATATTCATTTAATACTTCCGTTTCGTACGTTTGTATATGCAACACACACAAAAACGAGCTCTCTCTACTTCCACTACTTTACATTGTGGCGGATGCGGTAAACCAAGGCATCAGACACACACACACACGCACACACACACGTGCGCGCGTGCACGCATACACAAACACCGGCACACACATAAAACACATTTTAACCAGCAGTTTAGTATCTGGCGTAAGTTAAACTTAAAAACAGTTAAAAGCAGTAAAGTAACATTGTTAAATAATCTGACTTAACGGTAACGGTGACGACGTTACTAAACAACAGCAGCATGGACGATGAAGAAAGCATCTTATGATTATTATGTTTTTACTGCGTACTGATACTATTGCTAGTGTTGTTGTTAACGTAAAGAGATAACAAAGAAAAGTTTTTGGCTCATTTAGCGTTAATTTTTGACATCCAACAAAAACAGCAGCAACAAACAAGCAACCTAACTTTATGCTTTACACAAAGCCTATATAATGGTAGATCATTGTGAAAGTACCAAAGTTGCTAAGCACAACTGATACGCTTTATTTTGTGTGCATAAATGAATTCTATCCGACTCCTCTTGCTGAAAGCTTCTTCTGGTTATGGTTATTGTTGTTGCTTGTATAATTGTCGATGGTGTTCTCCTAAAGAGAACAATCTATCAGCATATTTTACTTTACTTTACAGGTTGCTTTTTATGCATGTGCATTGTGCAGTGTGTGTGCGTGTGTGTGTGTGTGTATGTGTATGTATGTACGTGTGTGTGTGTGTGTAAGCATAAATTAAGTTGTGAAAGTTGTGAAGGCTTCTCATGATAACTTATTTTCTGTAAAATTTTAAATTCTTTTTAAAACCCCCATGCAGCAGCAGTATGCACACATTTGCGAACTAAAATTGTGTATTATCTCGTATAACCCTTGGTAAAGATCCATTCCTCTATTTCTCGAATTTTAAAATCTGCTTGAAATGTAGCCAGCAAGCTATACGCTCAACATGTTTATCAGTTCAAGTTATTCTTCTGCTTCCGTGTACTTGTAAACAGCAAGCAACACATTCTCTTACTGTTTTTGTTGTTATTACACACACTTCTTTTTTTTGGTTTGCCTTATTTTATTTATACGTACATTATTGCTCCTACGCTTAAACTAAGTAACCCTACAAACATCAAGCTCCAACAAAAATTCGAGGGCTAATGAGTTGAAAATATTTATTTGTGTTATTATTATCCATTAATTAATTGCATTTTAGAATTGAGAATTTCTAAAAGCTCAATATTTTTTAGATGCTTTTGTACATTTATTTTCTTGGCGACAACATTTTCTCACTTTGATAGTCATAAGCCAAAAAATATGCTAATGGTGTACTGTAGGTGTCAACAAATAGGTGAAACGGTCTTAATCTCGTCAAGTAAGATTTTGTTCTCCTTACCCGTGTACCACGTAACGGTCGGAACAGTGTGAGGAAGGAGAAACACAAAGGCAGGGACGAGCGTAAGTGTTTCGTAAGTTTATCGTCTGAGCAATCATGAAAGCTATGGCCATGCCGAGTAATGATGTCCCTGTAACGGTTTTTCCTTTTCCAAGGTAGTGTATTAGGATAACCCCAGGGTTATTCCACCAAACAATTGCCATTACCTTTCAAACCGATTCTCGCTTCGGAGCCCCTAGTTTTGACTTAATTTTGTGCTGCTGTCCACGTTTCGTCTAAAATTTGACTTGTTACGCTCAAATTGCGCTAACACCCGTATGAATAACAAAGGAGGTAAGAATCGAGACTACCAGGTTTGCTTTCGTAGCTTCAAATCCCATATAACAAAAAAGTAGTTGAAAATTTGAATTCGGGCCCCTTTTCTTTTTCGACGTGAGCAAATGCGTCACACAATCTGCGGTAAGTATATTCTTTGCACATGTTGCTAGACTCTGGTATCTCCATAATCTTTATTTGACGGTCGTTCTGTGACATTTGGTAAACTTAAACGATGTTGTCGCCAGTAGTTTTTGGATGCTTCCAATGTTCGTTGTCACCCAAGCGGTGGTAGGGCCATGTTTTAATTTAGTTACCCAAAATCTTAATGTAGTACATTACGGTGAAGACTCCTCGTACACAGAGGGTTATACGTCTTTAATTTGGGTAGGCATAGCGGCTTTCAAAAACAATTAGGACGCTTAATTTTTTTTGTCTCCATCAAAATACGTACATCAACTCACCTAAGCAATCGATAAACAACAACTGATTTCTAAGTTTCGAGAATAGCCAGCTGGAAGTGAACGAGCTGAATCAGGCTGATAGGGTGGTTGGGGAACGATAACAGTTAAATTTCTTATAAAAAAGGTATTGAAGACGCAAACGAATTTTTGAGCTGACGGAACACCGAGCAGTCAGCCGGAACTAAAGGAATTAAAATGGTCGGGGACCTACACAGAACTTCCGACGAAAAAATTCCCGACAACTGATATAGCGAAAGAAGATGCGTAATTTAAAATCCAAAAACTAAAAATTGTTTGCCTGCTCAAAGACCACCTAGCATGAGGCGAAGTAAACAAAAAAATTGAAGATGAAGTTTCGCGAGAAACTCGTCTAACTTTCCGTAAGATTTACTTACGGAATTTCCAAGAGCAGAATATTGTATTCTCAGTCCATTTATTAAATTTTATGTATAGCTGCTAAGCTTCTTCTCATTCAATGGATGAAGAAGCTGTTCTCTCTTTCTGATAACAGATATAATTGACTAAGGGATCAAAAAATTCCATCTATTCCTTATTTAGAAAAATCAATACGACGCTTTCCGAGCGAATTCGACAACTTCGTCTCATATTTCATTTCTCATACATTATATAATTTCTGATGATAACTACACTTTCCATATGCCTATGACGTTAGTTATTCTAAATGCCTTCAACCGTGATCTTTCTATACCGTCGTCTTCAGTTTCGTTTTACTTCGCCCCAGTTATGTTCGTACTCTCCTAACGAGCTAAGCTAAACTAAAACTGAAACACAAAGTGAACGACGAGAGTTTCCGTTATTGGTACAGATTTCCTATTCGACAAAATGTATGAGACAAGTGAAGACTTTTCAAAGCTGCGATCGGATACAAAAGAACACGGAATGTAGAATTTTCTTCATTCTGCATATGTATGAAGTGATTGCATCGTATGTCACGGAGCTCATAAAGTATAAAAAAGATAGCCTTAGCTTAAATGAGAAAGTGTTATGTTCAGTCTCAAATGATGGGTATCTAGTCTCCACTAGAAGTCTTTTTCAACTTTTCAACAGTCGCCAATAACGCAATGATCGCATTCTGCCCTAAGTCGATTTTTAAGTCGATTTAGTTCTAGTTTAGTTGTATGCTTGTTGTGCTTTACAAGCAAAACATTGAAAGCAACAGTGTCCATAGTTTTTGTTGCGTAAGCGTGTGAGCGTGTTCTTCGAAAAGTTTCCAAATTCTTTCGCAAAGTCGAAGCCGATATTTTCGTTTTCCGTAAAGGGAGAATGTTTATCACAGACACTGCATAATTGGGCAGATGGACACTCGGACAGACGAATTTGAAACTGGTAAAGAATTTGTATGTTATGGTGGAAGCTGTTTTCTGCACTTTACAAAGGTATTGAAAAAGCATTAAATTTTGATGCATTGTGATATTGGGTAAGCGTCGTCAATTCCATTCCATTTTTGTACAGGTACTATAGGTTCGCCCATAGAACATACATTCAAATTTTATCTGCTTATTTATCTGCTATAGTTTATAAGAAATAAGGAAAAAACAATTTCTGTTCCTTTTGAAAAAGAGAGGTGTTCTCAGTTTGTGTGTTTGTGTCGACATATTCTACGACCGATTCGGTCCATTTCTAAAACCAATGCTTCTGCCAAATTTGAAAACAAAAAATTCCTTTTTCCCGGCAAGGAGATATTTACAACAGACATTACAAAGACTGCCAGACAGAGAGATGGACAGACGGACCTGCTTAGACCAATTTAGAAATTTATGCTGATCAAGAATATATATACTTTGTGGGTTCTTGGAAGCTTTCTTCTCCTCGTTCCAAATGTTTCGATAATAGGTATAAGAAAAAAATAAGAAAAAATGAAGTGGAAAACTATCTGTTAACGGCTTTCATGTTTACGAAATGATATTACAAATGCACACGAGCTGTCTATATAAAGAAATCTATCTACATTCGAAGAAATAAAAGTTTCCATAATTTCCATAAAGAGCGTGTATCCAAAATTCGTATTGAATCCAAAAAAAAAGGTTTTCATAGTTGCTTTTGTTGCTGTTGTTTCAAAAATTCTTTAGAGCCCACTAGGCTGACAAATAAAATCGCGCAGAAAAGGGCGAAAAAACGAAAAACAAAAAAAGAAAAATAACAAGAGCAAGAAAAAAGTGCACAAGTTTTTAACTTTAATTCAATGTAATCGCCAGGGAACCATAAACTGCAACAACGTCAACAAATGTCGTCATTTCTTCGTTTTTGTTGTTCTCGTTGCTAAACTTTTAAGTTAAGTCTTGTTGCATAAAATCACAGACTGTTTGTTTTTATTATTGTTTTTGTCCTTAGATATCGCTTCCCAAGAACGTTTCGCTTAAACTTAGCTACAGCTATAGTTGAACATAGGTATTCCAGCACACTTTTTTTGTCCTCTTTTGTTGCATCTAGTATTTTTGCCGTGTCGAGTAATGGAAAGTTTGATGTTGATATGAGTCGACTTGAAAAAGCCAAGCAACAATAATACTCATTGCGATGAGTTTCGGGGGAAAATCTTATTCATTTTAGATAATAGTGTACAAGACAATAGACAACTCTAAGCGAAAGCACTCATCTCTTTCTGTACTTCGAACGAGGCGAAGTCACAAGTGCTTCAATATATTTATTATATTTTGTTTTAGTTTCTTTAAGGAAGAGACTCCGCACAAAAGAGCACTCGTTCTGCTGTAAACAAATGCAGTTGACAGTTGATAGCAATTGCGTATGTGCATAGATATATTTACACTTTTGAAAAAACTTTTCAATATAAATTTGAAAATGTGTGTTTAGTTTCATTTCTACTTCTCACCTAATTCTCTTTCCAAAAAAAGGAGTTCCGCTTGATTTGCAAGATTAGGTTGGTAGCCTTGACTGAAAATGCAAATGGCATGAAATATTTCTATCTAAAGTTAATACCAAGTCCTGTACATGCAAGTGCCGCTATCGTTAGTTATAGCCCGTTGATCGTATTTGGCCTCAATTGCTATAAGCAACGAAACTGGCTGTCGGACGAGATACTTTTAATCGAAATAAGATTTTCATTTACTTCTTTGCGTCTTCATCCGTTTGCCGTCTTCATCAGTTTTGCTTTTATTGTTACCATACTCGCAAGAATTCTAGAAAATTAAAAGATTCTCTTAAAATTGAAAAGACTCTGGATCAGCGAATCGCATGTTGTCGCATGTTGGCAACACTGTTTCCGAGTAAATAATGCAATGCGTATTTACTGCACAGTTTACGTGCCAAATAAAAGAATAGGACAACATTCCGCTGGAAATTATTTAGACATAGAACTATTCCACAAATTTATTACGCGAAGAATTGCAGCCGTCCTATAAGCGAATGATGACGCAACTCCTTATTGATAAATAAACATTGTATATATCGCAGATGTTCATATTATTTTGTCCATCAGCACAGGATACCAGTCTGTCTGCCTTTAAGCTGCAAGAATTTGTACGAGTAGCTGTAGCTTCGCCCAAGCAATCGTGCGCCAACTTTGTGGGTTAAAATTTAAAAGTGGACACAAAGCTACTAAGGCAGAAAAAATACTTCAAAATTCAATTTGATTTTATCCATAACGACTTAAAACATTTAAAGGGACACGCTCGACGGTCTCAGCATGTTAATGATTTTTTTCATATTTTTACAACATTTGCCCACAATTTTTCTATTCATTCGCCGAAATGTGATTATTTTATCTTATAAGGAATTTAATAGATATGTAAAGAAATTATAAGTTTGGAGAAACAATTTTTCTTAAAAAAATTTATTCTCTCCATACGGAAGGAAGATATTTATTTCGTTTGATAAAATTATGAATAAATTTACAAAATATAGACTTGAGGGCTGGCGGATAACGTAGATTATGGGCTCGCCTGTATTGCAAACTCTACTGCACTTGAAACTTGAACCCGCGGCCATTGAGTTGTTACACGCGATTTGTCGCCTACCCGGCTACTCATGCGGAACTCTTTCAGCCAAAATGAAGTGCCATGACATTTTGCGAGTCCCGTAATGTGTGTACATGTTCAAAATCAATGTAAAGAATAAGAACCGATTTAACGGTTTTCTTACTAGATCTCTGAATTTCAATTCTAGGCAGTTCAATATTAAAAGTATATAGCATTTATTCGCTACCAAAAGTAATTACTCGGAAAGCGGTTTCGCGTCACGCAAATTGAAATGCGGGTAGGCTTCTTCACCCTGTTTTTTGGTTGCAAGTGGTTAGAGAAAATAATCTCCTAGTATCTATCCTCGTGTACACAGGTAACTAAGGTAATGAAATATAATGCAAAGTGCTGAGCAGTCCGCACAACCACATAAAAAGCTCGCTTGTACTGGCTCATGCCCTCCAGCTTTAGGATGCTTATGAATAGCTCTAAGCTTCGGAGCTATACCATAAAGTGTTCGGCTTTATAAATTCTTTGCTGAGCATTTGTTATCTGATCCTGCAGATGGCTTCGCATTCGTCCAAGATATGATGGGACGTTTCCGTGATCCATGACCGGTGGTATGACCCGTGCAGAAACCAGTTACGAGACGTACGTTGCTTCTTCATAGTGCGCTGTGCAAGTAGTCCAGTAACTTTGAAAAGAAAATAATTGAAAAAAGCGTTCATTAGGCTCGGAACACCAACTTTTACTAGGCTTGGGCATCAAAGTCGATGCTTTAATTTTTCCCTAAACGGTAAAGCAAAATTGATAGCTTTTAACGGGCCATTGTTAGAATGAGCGAATGGAAATGTTGGGACAGCCTAGTAATCCTCTTAAATCTTCTTTCAAATCATTTGGGCCGCCATTCTGATAATAATAAAACGGACAAACCATCAGAGCCGAGTATACAAGTGACATCGATGCTTTCAACAATATTTGTTACCTTCGTGTAGTAAATATGCAAAGTTTCAAGCTTCCAGGAGGGTGCGAACAGTATACACAAAATAGACGCACAGACGGACAGACATGGTTAAATCAACTCAAGAATTTCACGCTGATCAAGGATATATGTACTTTATAGGGTCTCTGAAGCATCCTTTTCGATGTTACATACAGTATGGAAAAAACAAAATCCATCCTACAGTGGTGGGTACAATAAATAAAGAACCATATCAAGCGCACTTTATGTAGCGTTTGCGCTAATTGATGTTTTCTTATTCAATTGGCATCACGAAATTCCATCGATGGCTAAGGACGCCACCGGTTTTATTGGTAGAAACTGCCGACCTGCTTTGTTACATTCCTCAAACATTAAATTGAGTTATATGACTAATCAAGAGAGCACATTATTTCTACAATATATTTGAAGAATTATTGATTAGATATGAAAAGAAAACCTTTTAAGGAAAAACTATTTTAAATTATTTTATTAATTATTATTGATTTTGTGTCGAAAGGACCTTCTACTCTTCTCAGATCGTCGCAAGACAGAACGCATTGCTTAGAATGAACCGACATCTGGTTTTCTCAAGCTATTAACCAAAAGGTGTTTGGATCGTTCGAATTGTCTTTGGTATCGTTACAAGGAAGAAAGTATTAACGACACGGACAATAAGTCGTGAGTTGAAATAGCTGCTGAGTAATGTTCTGCGATTACAGCAGGGCTTAGAATGAAATGTGGATTAGTTTGAGGTTTGGTATGGGTTGCAGCACAATCCAGTTCAGTTCTGCTAAGGTCTCCTAATCTCCTAAACTGTCTATCACATATCGCGGCCAACTTTTCGCGAGAGATGGGGTCAATATCATTTAGCCTTTGTTGGGAGTGTTTCGTTTCGCTGTATGTTAGAGCAACCCCGCGAGACTGATATTTTTACGCTCAGTAATCGTCATAATTAACTACGGATTAACATAAGGACTTCACTGAGCAACAGAAACAGAGTAACGCAATTGTTACAATGTGTGTTCATTCCATGATGATCTCTATCGACATCAATAAGTCAATAAGCCTTAAGGTGCTTGGGAGGACGTATTACAGTTGTTGTTTCCTTCATACTCAGCAACCGCATGTCGATATTTATGATCGTAAAAACCATATTGAAATGAAATGAAATAATTATTTGCAACATCCACGTCAATGGATATAAACCTCTACGCGCAATGAATTAACGCTTTTTCAACAATCGATAATAATCGTTAAAGCGTTAAAAAAAGTGAAGTAACTATCAGGCATTTTTTTGCAACAATAACAGTCAGTGAGTAAAACTTACCGGAAATGGCATATTACGTATGTGAACACACACGCATAGAGAATGTGTAGGTTCTGCACATATTTTTACGTTACGCAACAATGTTAACCGAAATGTTGTGGTAAAATAATGCGGTTAATATTTCACATCCTCGTCCTTCTTCTGTGAATTTTTGGTTAAAAACAAAAAAATATATATATATAAAATGTCGAAATGAAGTACACGAAAAAGAATGGTCTTAAAATATACATAGGAAAATCGGAAGATTCTATTAAAAGATTGTGTAGACGGTAATAACCGGGAAATACTCACTAAATACTAAGCACTAAGCGCATAATCTCGCTTGCCACAAAATTCTGAGGCCATTTAATCAAGTCCATCGATCTACTCGAATCGTGCAAACAGGGCCTTGGAATGTCAAAAACATCAAAAGAAGTGTCGAAGAAGAAAATTAATACGTAACATGTTAGTAGTTAAGTTATGGCCACAGACCAAACTTTAGCCCGGGCATGGTAAGCCTTAGTTTATAAAAGAAAGCAATTTCTCCGCATATAGTTTTAAGATCTAATGCAAGGAGGGATTTTGCTGTTGATAGAAAGCATTGGACCAAGATAGTGCCAAGCGAACACTACTTTTCTTGCATTTTCTAGGTTGGCATGTTTGAAGAACAAATAAAAACCATTGAGTTATGAGAAAAAATTTATGAAAATAATTATGAAATATCTCTGACGCAAAAATTCTAAAAAATAACGATAAACATTCTTTCACATGCAAATAAAAATAAATAGATTTCCGGCTGCGAGAAGCGAAGAGTAAGAGAAAAGATGCTTTTTAACAACCATATGCTGTAAACGAAAGAAACGAAAGAAAGGAAGGAAGAGAATCATTCACATGTGCACGTGAATGAGAATAAGTATAAAATGCTTGCATTAATAATGACGAGAATAACGTTGATGATAATAACGACGATGATTGTTGTTTAAAAATACCATCGCATAACCACACAACAGCTGCCGTATGCAATGTACACCGAAACTCACTAAAACAGCACAAAAATTTGCACTCGCACACATATACTTGTACGCATATGAACACACACACACACAACGGAATAAATATGCATACGAAACATATTTATAGAAAGTAAAACCTAAACAGTTCAACTAATGCTTCTTTATGTATGTATGTGTGTGTGTGTGTGTGTGTGTGTGTGTGTGTGTGTGTGTGTGTGTGTGTGTGTGTGTGTGTGTGTGAAAGCATAATAATATGTATGCACAGCATGCACGACTCTGCCAATACTATTTACTTCAACGTTGTGCGATAACGCTATTAAGAAAAAATGCTATGGACGGCATGAACGACAGCAACAGCACCAGCAACAACAGCGTCGTCAGTAAAAATTGAACTAGATTTTCTTAGAATACATTTTCCAATGCGACGGAGCTAAATGAACGTATTTTTTACTTTATTATTATTATTATTATTATTATTATTATTATCTTTTATATGCTTCGCATCAGAGAGCATATAATGGCCATCCTACGCTTTGCAATTCTTTAAAGCAATTCGTTAAAACATTGACTTTTGCAAATAATATTTAATTAATTATTTAAAATGCCGCTCATTAAACGCAATTAAACTACGTATGCGAATGTGAAGAATTTTTTCAATTCTTTAGGATTTCGTGACCACAAACAACGGTTCTCCTACAGCTTTCTTCTTTCACACTGTTTTCTATAAAGTTTGCTTATTTCGGTTGCATTTTTTTATTTTTCATAGTTTTTATATAGCAATGCATATACTCTCGTATATGGTATAATTATAATGCATATATGCCTTTATTATACGAAGCTCTCTTCTCGTAGCCAGCTCTGTTATTGGAAGAATAAGAAAGAAGAAAGAAGAAAAAGGAAGGAAGAAAAGCGACATGAAAATGGTTGTTTTTTAAGGGGAACCTACTTATCTCTACGATCTCAGCTGAGTGAATAAAATAAATTAAAGTAGTTTTCTTCTCTTGTGGTTTCCCTATAAGAAGCTTAAGAACGCGCGAAAGCCTTCTTTCATCAACGTTTTTCATTTCAAGACAAAGGACAAACACAAAAATATTTCTTTATGTTACAGAAAATTACGTCAACTTTCCTTCACCATAATTCCTTTTCTATATATTTGTTATATTTACAAAAACAATGAATATATAAAGAGAATACTAATGAATACGCTTCGAAATATCTTTCTCTTCTACGATCAAGAAAAGGCATCAATCAAATCAAATAGAATCTGTGAAGAACCAGCTTTAACTTGTATTCGAATCGCTTGCCAGTCAGTATAATGGACCTCATAAAAGTCGAGCTGGCAGTTTAACATTTTTCTCCTTCCTGCAGTCAAACGTTCTTCTTTCCGTTGTTCTAATAATTTAAGTTTTACATTTTGCTTCAAACATACAAATAAGAGAAAAGGTGAGCTTTTTATAAAGTTTTTTTTGGTTCTATGAGAGGAGGTTCAAACATTGCCCCGGCCGGTCGAAAGATTTCATACCAATTTAGAATCCCGCAATACTGTTACTTGCCACCTAAAGAAATTTCGGAAATAGTGCGCCCTGTAGTGACGCCCTCAAGTGGCGTTTTTCAAAATCTGAAAATTATAATATAAACGGATCTTTTCCATTTTACTGCTTTCACAACATTTTCGTTGAAGCCATCATCTTCACCTAGTATGTGCAGAGAACTATGAGCGACATATAAATGGGATGTGAAGTGCCATCGGGAGCATTGTGCAAAGTCTGCAAAATGGGCGTAACCAACTTCTCAAGATAAGGTTGAGTCATTGCGAAATTTATAGAAGCGCTCGTTACGAGAAGACAGAAGCAAAGCAAATTTCCAAGTCTGATCATGTTCTGCTTCACGATTAGCTGAAAGCCGTGTCTGAGTAGAGAGCATAAAGCGCAATTAAAGGAAAGAACTTGGTGATGTGAAAAGACTTCAAGTAATACGGAATTGTTTCTTTAAGAAATATCGGCACAAGACTCTAATTAACTGCCCCTAACCACTCCTTGAGCTTAAAGTTTTAGAATTTCTAAGAGTTTTGCAATTGTTTCGTTTTTCATTTTTCTTCATTTTCGTATCCTTTCCAAGAGTTAAGTTTTTTTAAAGCAAATTCCTTGTCACAGCTTTTATTTTAAAGAAAGAGAAAAATTGCATTCGCCTTGGAAAAAATATATTATGCGTTGATGTATAAAAACAGCAAAGTATTTCGTTTATTGTCGATATGTCAAGTAATGAATCCGTAAGCGTTCACTTTGTGACCTAATTTTTGTTAATAGCTTTATTTCTAGAGGTTCGTTGTTGCATGTGTACCTCAATTCATTGGGTATTGTCAAGTGATCATGTTCCAAGCTGAGGGTTTTAATAGAGGCAACGAATTTTGTTAATGTGAAAATTCCCATCAGAATTCGCAGCGAACAGAGCAACAGAGCAACAAACGACCGAGAATTTAAAATTGTTCAAAAGCATTAACATCTTAAATGTCGTTAGTTCGTTAAGCGTACAGCATTGCAGTCACCTAATGCCCTATAAGCCGTCTTCCCAACGATTAAAAGTCCATAGCAAAGCAAATACTAAAATTCAAAATTCTTAAAATGTGTTAAGACTACTATATGGGGTCAGGGTCATACATTTCGTATGCACGTTCCGCAGTACATATTTATGTGTATATAAATGAACTTTGGCTGAAGCAACGAAATTATAAAGGAAAATGAAAGAAAAAAAAAAAATGCTTTTTTACATCGATATCGTAGAGTAAAGTTTTAATATGCAAATGTATGCACAATTTCGCACAATTTGTTTAGCAAACTGTCTTGTAGAACAAGCATATGCATAGAAAAGCATACATTTATTTATTTCTATATTTACGTAAATAATTCTCTTATATTGCTTTGCCATTTCTACTTTTCGTTTTCTTTTCCCTTTCACTGACCTCAAAAATGATTTTCCTACAATTCACTTACGTAACGGTGTGATGCCTCTTTTAAATATATGCGCCTATATATTCATATATATATTGTGCCATATTTATATGGCTCTAAACCTTTGCAAGGTAGAATCAAGTCAAGTATATATCTTTTCTTTTCTTCTTAAATTCTATTTACTTTTAATGCTTGACCTATCTACCTGTCACTTTGGATTTTCTTTTGTTTTCTCTTTCCAATGATTTCTCTCTAAGTAAAAACCGAAAAATATTTATTTATTTTTCATTTTCATCTTATTGAGAAACCAATTAAACAACATAAGAAAAACAACAACAATAACAATAATAAAAAATGAAAAAATGAAATGTTTCTGTTTTCATGTAATAAGGTCTTTTTGTGTACAAATGCACTAAAGGAATAATATGTTGTACTAGCTGATGACGCTAACGCAACAACAAATGTTCACGGAGCACGAATAATTCAGCATAATTCAGAATGATTCAGCTTAGGAACATATGGGTTTTAATTTTGTTTTCATTTTGAAGTTTACTAATGTAAAGAAAAAAAAACACATAAATAAAAGCTTTTAACCGTTTCGCTCTTTTTCAAAAACTTTTGTGAGTAAAGACAAAATGTCCAAAAATAGCTTTCTCTCCGTTCCTCTCGAACTTGTTTCTCAAAGAAAGCTCTCCCACGTGCGTTTACTCCTCTTGGGACATTTTGTCAAAACAGTGTCTCCTTACCATATGTTACGGTCGTTTGTTTTTTTTTTTTGGTATTTTCCCCTTACACAGTAATTTCATTTAAAAGAAAACCATGCATAGTTAACAGAGAACCATGCAAATCCATGCATTTGCAATTTCATTATCGTACGGTAAGAAATGGAAAGCTATGGTGTTCCTTCTTAGGGCTATTTTCTTAGGACATGGGAATACATTTTATGAACTTGTGAGTAGTTTTTTTGAAATATACGCGAAATATCCGCTCTTCAAATTAAAAGTTTCCGAAATTTCTAAAAAGAATTTAAAAAGTTTGCTTTACGGTTCATAATTAATTAGTTGATTTGTTTAAGTTGTAAGGCCAATCAAAGAGGACAAATAAATACCGGACAATCGAAAGGACAAATCAAGGGCCGGAAGGAAGGACTTTATTAAATTTTACCCTGATTATGCATATCTATACCTTTCGGAATAACTGATATGTATTCTGAGGTATTAAAGGAGAAAGAGGAAATCTTCAATGATACCTAAAGAGGTTGGATTAGCAGAAATCAGCAGATATTTCAATGACATATTTGTAGCGGACTTGCTAGCGGCCGAAATCCAGCTTACGATACAAAACTTCGTCAACTTAATGAATGGGCTGCTGAAGGTTTACCCTGGCACAACTATCATTTCTGTTAAATGAGAATAAAGGCGGAAAAGCAAAAATCAATCATCATAGAAGTTATTAGACGCCAATTTAACAACCACTGAGATGTTGAAACATTTTTAAATATTTTATTTAATTATTTGAATATAAACTATAGGAGCTTTTTTAAACTCAAAAATTAATACATTCTGAATGAGAAATGTAAGGATGATGCTCATCCTTTCTCACCGCCACTAGATGCGTTGTATCTGGAAGCAAAGGAAAACATGGATCAATCGAGAAATTTTTATTTTGTCTTTTGCTAATCGTTTGGACGCTTACCGTCGCCTGCATTTTGTGAGACATTTGCACCCAGACTTTTAGCTATAAAATAAATTCTAGATTGTTGCAATTCGTCTGCACTAAATCGGGTTAAAGCATTAATCTCGCGAGAGTATTCGATGAGAGAAATATTTACCATTCGGATCTAATAATTTAGCTATCATATGGCCATAAATAAGAAATTCTGGTACTTTAGCTTTTTCTCTTACATTCAATGCCATCTGTTGGTTTCAGATCCAATTGTTGGCGTTTCTATCAACGTTTACATTTTGTAACCAACATTTTCTAATTTTTCTTTTTTTTTTTTTCATAAATTTCAAAAATTTCGTAATTCAATATAAAAGTGGCAGTAAAATGAAGAAAATGTAGAACAAGAACTTGTCACTTTTCTGATAATGTCCTTTGCGATCACATTACTCACGCCATGATTTTCTCCTATTTACGTACATTACATTGTGTATGAATTTCATAGCTCGTCATGTCAACTCAACATGATTTTTAGTTAAAAGTCCTCGTTTTGTAAAAGCAAATCATCTTAACTTAACTCGAAATCGTCTTTGTTTCAGTGAATGAGATTTGACGCTAAATCGAGGTAACGGTTAGTTGTCTTTTATAAAATGCATATCATAATTCCGAATGACAAAAGCGGCAAAAGAGAGAGTCTTCACTTGTTAACGCTCGCAATATAAGCAAAAACCATAAACTAATTACGTCTAACTGCTTTTCATGAGACCACGAGAGCTCTCACACAATGAGACCGTGGCTTCATTGCTTATCATGTGTTCAAGTTTCATTTCCAGGCCTGGAAATAAGCCTCATTGCTTTCAATCCTTGCCTCGCCTAATTGCAATGATTAACAAGTAAGAACATTATAGTCGGGTAAGACCAAACGATTAAATGGAGTCTAAAAAATAAACCTATGTAATCCAAACCTCTATCTTTAATTTCTTTGTTAAGTTGTGTCATGGACCAATTATCATCGTAAAACATTAAAAATTAGAACTTGTTCTGAAGGGCTTATTGTGTTCATGAGAAATCTTCGATGGAGTGTGATCCAAGAAACAGACCCATGTGGTTCAAATTAGATCCACTTAATTTTTGTGCCCAATTACTATCAAGAATATATTTTATAACAAAACATTAATAGTTAAGCCTTTTTCGCATGTAAGGGTTTACGTTTCCGGAGAATTCTTGTATGCTGTCATATAAAATAAAAATAGACCTACATGGTCCAAATTCGATAAAATTGAATTATTTTTCAATTTGCTGTTTAGATTCAATTTTCACAACGAAATATTGAAAAATTATATAAAGATTCAGTTTTCACAGGAGGTTCAAAAAATTGCCTTAACCGATCCGAAGTTTTCACTCCGTTTTAAAATGCCGAAATACGATTATTGTCGGGAAATTTAGAAAATTGCAATTGTTTAATCGAAGTGTGGTAGAAAAAGTGGACCAATCCGAATTATTTTCAGTAGCGCTCATCTTTAGGTCGAAGCATGCCAATGTACCAAATTGCATCAAAATAACTCAAAAACAGCGACCTGCAAGTTGAAAACAAAAATATATAGGCAGACATCAGACGAAAAGATGGACGGACAAGTTTAGGTTCGGTACTAAGAAAGGTAGGCCCAACTTAAGCCCTTCTGGATGTTACACATGTCCGCAAAAACTTAATATACCCTGTACCACAAGTGTTGTAGGGTATAAAAATAGAAAATATCTTCAAAAAATTCAAGACGACTGCGTTTACGTTATGTTCAATGCAATTTTTTTAGGAAAGGAAAGAGATCATCGGACCAAAATATTAAATTATTTTTCACAAGTCTTTTGCAGTCCTTCGAACGAAGAAGACGAAAACCTAAGTGAAATGGCTAACACATTCGCCCTCTATTAATAAACTTACAGTTAATTTTGCTAATGCGCTTGTGCTTATAAGCCGTTGCTGCAAATGCTCTATTAAAATTAATTGAAATGAATTTCCCTTTAATCAAATTTAAGGGTTGCGCACAAAATACCGTAAAACGAAAAGGTATTATTTTTATACCTATCATCGAAGGACAGAGATATGTTCATTTTCTCAAACGATATGCAATAATCAGAAGGAAGCTTTAGGGGCCCCATGAAGTACACAGATACACTCTTGATCAGCATCAAATTTTCGATCTATTTATGTACGTCTGTCTGCCCGTCCATTCTTCACTGCAATGTCAACGGTAAACATTCCACTGAATAAACAAAAGCATTGGAAACTCTTACACGTAGGTACGTATTGAAAATGGGCCAAATCGGTTCAAAGGCATGCCTACAATATCACGCACACTGACAACATCTCTGCTTTCTGAACTTTTTTGCTCATTACTTACAAACTACGACAGACACAAACAAACAGAAAAATTCTACAAAACTGAGGAAATTCAGTCACGCCCACTCAATATTATAGAATATGGAAATTGAACTTTTTCCCTTTTTGGCATAAAAGCGATAGGAGTTTGTGTATAAAGGATTCGTTCACAGCCGAATATATATATTTCTTACCAGTTTGTTTTCGATTGGCAAAGAAAAGAGAAGAAAAAATTGCAAAAATACTTGCAACATTGTTTTCTTTTATAAAAGTTTATTTGCTCGCTTTCTATTATTCTTTTTATTATTCATTTCCATTGTTGGCCATCATTCAAAAAATAGAGAGAACTAACACATTAATCTCTTATTTATAAAATTATCCACCTCAAGTTCTTGGCTAATAGGGCTTTCAAAGCGAGACATTCTTAAAAGATGGACAAGAGTCACGTAAACCAAACTAAATCAAAGGTAATTAAGAAAAAAAAAAAACATCTCAAAAGCCGACTCAACATTTATGAATATGCCAGGCTTTGGGGGCTGAAGATGAAGTGGGCTATTAGGGAAGCATATAAGTAAGGAGAAGCAAGGAAGGAAAAGGATATATGGTTACGAAGAGATTGAATTCTTAAGCTAGAGAGTAGATTGAAGACGTTAAGGTAGATTAGCCAGAAAAATTACCGCGAGTCAAACCAGGGTAGTTAGGAAAAGGATATATGATTACGAAGAGATTGAATTCTTAAGCTAGAAAGTAGATTGAAGACGTTAACGCACATAAGTCAGAAAAATTAGGAAGAGAATGGGATTTCCGTCAAAGGTCTAGATTGGCCGTTAAAGAGCTACACTTAGGCATATCGATTGTGTAGAGACCAACTAGATGAACCACGAAAGGTACCAAACTGTCGGTCATTCTGCTATACCGACTACACTGTTTAAGAAGCGATTAGTTTGTTTAGTGAGAGGGTTGCTACGGTAAAAAGTTATGTCGACATCGCTGGCTACGCAACTTTAAAACTGGCTAAAGAAAAAGGTAGGCTGTCAAAAAGTAAATTGTACCATCTACCCTGCCAAAGAAGCGGCTAGCTTGAGTACTTTTAATAAGTGTCAAGCTGTCGGGTAAAGAGCCATCTAAAACGCTGAATAGGAAACGGTTAGATTATTAAACGAAGAGCTATACTAATAAGGTTGGTTTAGTTGAGCTTGGATCAAAAAAGTCCAAGCTGACGAACCTCGAACTATATCTATAAGACTGATAAGAAAAAAGGCCAGATTGTCAGGCGCCGAGCTAGATCAGATAGAATAGTGTAGTTAAACTAACAAAGAAACAAATTAGATTATCAGGCTTTGAGGTACGCTAGTTAGGATATAGTTGTTTACGAAGCGGCTAGAAAGGCTGGGGAAAAGGTTGGCTGCCGATCACCAAGATAGTATGGCTAAGAAATAGTTAGACTAACGAGTCAGAAAGGACTTACGCCTATACAAGCAGAAAAACATCCAGGTTGACTACAAAAATTACGCTATTAACTAAAGAGACTAATACTAAAAACAAGAGAAAGAAATTGAGAAGCTTTTAGTTAAAGAGGTTCTTGAAATCTCAAATCTGAAGTCTGGAATGAGATTAAGAGGCTGGCTAAAAGATTTTTAGCCTGATTAGGAATGGAGCCTATAAGCTAAGAAGAGATCCTGCTGATTGCTCATTTTTAACAAGTTTTAAAGACCTTCTGTACGGATTCAAAAATAACAATCTAAGTATGTTTTGTAATGAAACTGAAACCAAGTCTTGCATATGAAGCATACGATATTTAAAACCCTTTTCAAAAGGATAATTCTAACGCACTTTAATTCGCTTATCAATATTCTATGAGGACCGAAGTGACAAGACTCGTTTTGACCTCACACTAAGAGTTAGAAGAGCTTACATTATTTTTACTTATTTCTAACTTTTCTTATATTTAGTATTAGCTAAGAGTTGCAAAAGGCGCAGAACAGTTTCTTTTATGCTTGCAATCAAAGCCCGAATGAAATATCGAATGTGATCAATTAACCGATTGGCAACCCCAACAACTTGATGTCGAACAGGGCCATAGAGGAGAAGAAGATTGCGTATTCTCTCTCTTCTGGATCGAACCGTCGTCTAAATAACGTCACCAACGCAGAAGAGTAATCCGTATCCATTCACAAGTGAATTGTCCGTAGGGGCGCCGATTAGATGTAGTTCCTCTAGTAACCGTCCGAAACGACTGACAATGATAGACGCTATATATAAAGTTTGATCATTTACCCTTCTTAAGATACCTTTGCTTAGTCGTGAGATTATATGATTAGTCATGGTTTCGCGGAATTCCAAGAAACATACCCATTAGAATTTCTTCGGATAACTCTCTTCTTCAGTATTTCAATTATGCGGTTATTTCGTCAAAAATTCAATGAAATCGCTATAATTTTTAATCTCTCTCTGGGGATTACTTCTGGAAGCGGGGCTGAGACGATTTTAAGAGACACAACCAGCATTAAGAAAGCAAATTGGTTGTACCATTTAACTTAAGTGGCAGATAGAAAAGAATCCTTTCCAAGCACAATATAAGACCCTCCTTGTTAAAGTTTAGATTAAATTAAACGCGTATTTTTCCCTCTTTTTCGGTCCCGTGCAACCTGTGCATAGAAACCCTTTTTCGCTAATAAAGTAAGTACACCTGTGCTCTTCGTGACCCACTTACGGTGCTTATATCTGTATGTTTATGTGCTGCCAACTGCATATTGCAAAGACTCTTGATTAAGTTTTTATCTGATTTACGATTCAATAATAAAATTAAAGGAAACGAAATTAATGCGTTTTCTGAAAAATAAAACAATAAATAAATTATGAATGGCTCTAAGCTAGACTCGTGCATAATTGTCCAAATAAATCGCTAGTGCGGATATTTTGAATATAATTTAATATCAAAATTCTTTCTAACTTTTCGAAACGTAACAAATCGTTTCAACCATCAAGAGCCTCTTTAAGGGCGGGAAGAGGTGGTCTTATGAAAGGAGACGCATGTTACATGACAAATAATCAAAGATTCGTCGCACGACACGACATGTTTAGCTTACTTTTCAGTGATTAGCTGCAGTGATCAACCAAGTATTCGGTTGATTTATGAGTTTAGCGTTTAATGCGTCCTAACTTCAAATGGTCAATAGAAAATTCGCTTTAACCACGTTTTTTTTTAAATTTCAATATTAAACAAGTGAAAGCATTATAACCGGGCAAATGCCTTGTTCCATTGCCAATTCGCTTAATGTAACTCTACGTTCATATGATATGGTGATAGGTCGTTTGCGAACACCTGGCGTCCGTGTGAAACTGTACTTGGCATGAAAATGAGGCGGAAACGATGGATGACCTGGTTCAAATTCACTAAAATTAATCTTTTTGTCCTAAATCTATTCGCTTATTTCATTCATAAAATGGCGAAATTTGAACTTTTCTGCCATAAAAAGGTTTACTTTCATAAGTATTTTATGCGAGAAGTGGGATAGAAAAATGGATGGACCAGTTGTTATTACAAACTATGAAAAAGAAGAATCCATAAGAATCCTTATAAGTGATATTGTCAAATAAAGGCTTACTTCTCGTAGGGACAATCATATGGGAGAAGGTTCAAAACATGGACCCGTCCCATCCACACGTCAATTTGGCACTTCGAAATGCGATTACTCAACGCTTTTAGCCGAGAAATTTTGAAAATGGGAAATGTTTTTCATATGACGATCGTTTGAATGTAACGCGTTCGAAGGTAAGCGGTCACAAAAATAGTGTGATTCAAACCATATTCAGTGGAGTACGTCCTTGAGCCAAAATCTATCAATGTCCCAAATTTCGTCGAAACAACTCAGAAAGAACGACATGTAGCATAGACAGACAACAGATGGACGGATGGACAGACATTATTTAATTTAAATTGATTTAGAAAATTGTGTTGAACTGACCGGTGCAATAAGGTTTGGATGCTACGCAAACTTAATACAACCTTTACTACGGTGTGACGGTATTGAGGATAAAAATTCTAGAAGAGAAGAGGCGTGTATCTTGTTGCGCACAACATCTATGAATTAGTCATGTATTCTTATTCCTGTGTTTGTGCCTGTATTTGGGTTTATGCGCAGATTTGTATTTGTGTGTGTGTGTGTGTGTGGAGCTTGTATTTCCAAGTTAAAGATTTTCTACTTTATCTCATAAATTTTCTCTAATAATTGTATTTTGGAAAATTCAATTTGTTTTATGTAAATGAAAGTTCAAAGGTCAGATTGGAAGCAACTGCAAAACACGAAAGCTGAAACATTTCTTCTTATGTATCTACACAAATGTGTAAAACAATTAAAATACAACAAATTTATTTTAATTACCTTAACTAACGTATGCACATAAATCCTTCTTCCTCCTCTTCTTCTTCTTCGTCTTCTTCTTGCGACATAAGAACCTATGAATGAATGTATGGCATATGTAGGCAATCACCTATTATTAAATTTTTACTAATTACAACTTAAAAGATTTATTTAAATAAAAATTTTTAATTCGTATTTATTTCTAAATAAAAGAAGTGCATACATACACATGCAAACACAAATTTTTATTATATTTTTGAATTAAATAAAAACATACCTTAATTGGAAGCAAATTTATAGAAATATTATATTCTGTCAGCACAATTCATGGCATGTCTTTCAATAGACGAAGAAGTTCACAAACATTTTCAGCCGCAAAAGGAATTTTTATTCAATAGATTGCCTTCGAATATTGCTTCGAGCATTTACACCAATTAATTAATAAACGTTAGCAGAGGAGGTATGAAAATTTTGTGCGGCTATAGCCGAATCTTTCGCGAACTTTATTGTTCTTTTGCAAAAAAACGAGGCAAGAAAATGGCAAGGACACGCAAACAAATTAAAGGTTAATATTCTATAATATTAGATAGACGTTGCCGGTATTTTTCACATTTATACGGGCGATGTGAAACTAGACTCTAGAGCATGCGTGCAAGTCTTTATGATTGTATCGATCGCAGCTTGTGAATAATATGCTGTAGGCATGTTCTTGCCTTGACTTGGCTCATTTTAAATGCCAAACTACTTGCAAGAATATGCAAGATTTTTGTCATTTTTGAAGAGTCCCAATTTTCGCGACCGGGCTTACTACAACCGTTTGAAAAGTGGGTGGACAGACGGACGGACATGCCATACTGATTGAAAATATGTATACACTATGATTTCACGATTCTTAGGATATCTGTTTACAAATTATTTGCAGAAATTCATATTTACAATGCTTCTTCTGGTTTTTTGCACTTGAATATTACGATACAACTGTTTTGCCTTCCGACAATACTCCGTTTACATGCCCTTTTACGAGCGAGTTATCAATACCAAATTTTATTGTCACAATTCCATCTTAATCGCTTTTTCCCTGCACATGCTATAAGAAATGCTTTTAATCTCGCCAGCTACATCGAGAGGCATAGTGCATCTGTATTTGATTTTACCACTTCTAGAATTTGGTTTATTAGAAAATCGATTAGTTTTCCGGACAGACGCCTCCTTTTATCAAATGTGGGATATTCGTAGGAATATAAACACATATATATATATATATACATATATATATATATATATTCTTTATTTTCTATAGCCTTTGAGGCTTCATTCTACACGCTTTAACGTTTTAACAAAATAAAAATAGTTTGAAGAAGAAAAATCATTTCTTGTCAACTTCTCATCTCGTCACCAGCCAATGTTCGCGAGCAGAAATCTCAGTGCGTGCAGAGTTTACTTTGGTCGTTAGCTAAAGTGAGTGTTCAATCCGTAAAGGCTTATAACATTTACCACTCCCTATCACTTTGATGGAGTCGTATTAAAGGGGAAAAAAAAACAAAAAAAAAGAGATTAAAAAATATTGAAGTCAACGAACGAAAAAAAAAAAACAAAAAAAGATCACTTGATAATATTGGCCCTAAAGAAGGACCATTTTGTGGTAGCGGTAAGTAACTACACGTTAAGCCAGCATACAATCTGATACATTTTTATATAAAGTAGTTCTAATAACGGTTCGTATTCATTCTACCTTTGTTTTCGTTTCTTTGCATGTCATACCATTACATTTTCAATAAAGTTAAGTTAGTATAGAATTAAACTTGAAGCAATCAACAACAACTCGTTCTGCTCTTCTGCTTTCGCTTTTTGGCTCGCGAGTTCGGCATAGAACATTTAATTGCGTGCCAAATCAAATGGAATAAATTGTGAATTGCGAGTGATAGGGCCTTACTGTTAACAATTTGGAAAACCGATAGAAAAAAGTATGTCAGGGCAGAATGAGTTGGGCGGGTTTGAAACAGTGCCGGCATCCCATTCCTGACGTTTTCAAGAGTGCTCTGCAAGAAAATCTGCTTGTGAGCCGGCAATCGGCAAACGCAGACACTTAAGCGGACAAACAGAGAAATTCGCGGCTAACCTATCGTGTCGACACACTAAAGTCCAGAGAAGTACCTTTTCAGGAATAGATGAACGCGGACATGACTGCTTGTCCGGTTATGATTACTCTTCATGAAATAAAATGGATTTTTCGGTTAATTCTCTTATTTCGCTCACTCACTTACCTTACCACATAAGGTGAATAATTTTTTCCCATATTTTCACATCAATGCCTTCAATTTTAAGGGTTTATCTCCGCCAGACTCCGGTCTAAAGAAGATACCTCTGTACTCTTTGGCTGCCCAAGTAAAAAGAACAGAGCCGGATAAAAGTCTGCCGAACACGGTGAGTTTGGTCACTCTTACAAGGTCTCGGCCAATAAATAAATGGCTACAACAGAGAATTATATACGATTTAGTTCAACTGAACCCAACTTAACCGAATGTTTCTGTTGAACGGAAGAACTGAGGTCGTCCCTTACATACATATCGTTTAATTGTTAAGCTATTCTGAAGTTCGTAGCACACTAAGGATGGAGGATCTCTAAAGAGTATTTTTGGAGGTTAAAACCGAAAAACGAAAAATTAGTATAAACCTGGCCGTCTTGCAATGACTTAAATTGCAAACTTTGTAAAACTTGAAGCTTACAAAAATGTACTTAACGAGATTAAATTCATAGGAACTCATATTTTGAACTTGAAAGAATCCTTCCACTCTTGCATTGAATCTAATGCAAACTTCATGTAAAATTGTTCACTTTAAATAGGCTTCAATGGAGGCTGATGGAGAGAGAGAGAGAGAGAGAGAGGAATGCACATAAGTAGATGGGATTTAGTAAGAGTTTCCTTGGCGTACCTCTTCTTGCCATACGCCCAAGTAGGGCACATGAAACATATTTACGGATTTGCAATAGTGGCCTTTGATTCCCTTTTTACTGCGAGCATATCTTAAGAGGGCATATGGAAATATTTGCCATTTTATTTTCCCTTAAGCGTTCATACTTACATGCATAGTATGCGCACACACATGCATATCCATACATACCAATGCACGTGTGTGTGTGTGTATGTGTTTGTGTGTACATAAGTGTGCTCATACAATTTAGTTGCCTTAGACGCGGACCCATTGGAGAATTCAAATATAATATAAATCGTCTTCATTTTTTATTACATTTTCCACTGGTTGCAATAATATATTGCGTATAGGAACGAACGTACATCCATACATATCAGGTCATGCGAATAGTTTTCGTAACTTATTTAATACAACATTCATTCTCAGAGAAATTGAGTGCAAAAGTCAAGGGCATTTAAGTGTACAAACTTATACTGAAAATTCATATAAAATATAAAATACATATGTACACATATATGTTCGTACATATTATGGTATATGATCGCACTTTACTATGCTAGATGTGTTGCAAAATATTTTTATTTTATTTTATGTAAAATATTTACTTTATGGAGCATTGTGTGAACTTTCCTGTTATGCTACAACTGCTCTGCACAAGTAATTTATAATAATGTGTTTCTCCAAAGAGGCAAAAAGAAAAAAAGAACAACTCTATATAAAGTAAGTTATTATTATAATACATTATTAAGTGAAAATAAATGCACGAGCATATCGGATTGGAATATGCATAAGCGAAACACATTCATAAGTGAATGAGTTTGCGTTCGATTTCGAGTAACCGAAATGACTGAAAAGCGATATTTAAGTCACCTCAGGGAAATAATGGAGGTGTGTTGCTTTAATAACCCAAATGCCCAATAGATTATTTCGGAGAAAATGTAGAGAGAGCAATGCACCTTCAACTGTACTTTCCAATTAGCGTATTGCAGTGTTAATGAAACCTTCTTAAAATTCTTTTCTTTTTCGAAAGTATTTTGAGATTCCATCATGGCAATTATTCTATAGAAATCGTGGTACAAAGGTATGCAAAACCCTAAACGACTTGAAATAAACTCAGCTTTTTCCTTTTCTCGTAACAATTGGCTGAATATCATGACGTTAAAAGCGTTTCCCATATGAAATTTTGGAAAGCATGTACCTCAGATAAGCTTGCCGAGGGCTTGCTTGCCCCAAAGCAAAAGTCCTCCCAGTCGTAGTGGATTTTTAAGTAACAAATGACGGCAATATCGATGTGTATTATGTTTTATGACAGATAGGGTTGTACTTTAAACAGAATGACAACTCCCCAGGAATTGATCAGCTGACTGTTAAATGTGCAGATACAACTTTTTGTTTTCCTTTTAAAATTGTTATTTTACATTACCAAATCCGTTTAAATGGCCGAATAGGGAAAGAGTCTCGAAGAAGCAACTTACACCAAAAAACGTGAAGAAGAAGCAACTTACGGCAAAAAACTAAAAACTAAAAATTGGACTTGGTATTATTATTAGTAGTAGTATATGCAAATATACGGCAACAAAAAACAATTCAGAAAGTTATATTCGGCGGTGGCCGAATGTCGCATACCCACCATCACGTTTTCGCATTCTACACTCAAGGTTCCTTTATTTGATACCCATATCGCTGGTTTTATTTAGAAAAGAGTAACCGCGGTGTCTACCATATTCATTCTACAGTTAACCCCTTTTAGGCAGATAATATATCTTTATTTGAGAAATGTCCAAAATAGTTTTGAACATTTTTTCTTGTTCGCCTTATAATAAATAAGAATAAAACCTCATAAAAGTGAAAAAAATTTAATTTAATTACTTGTAACTTTGTGTGGACAGCGTCGATTTTCCATTTTCGGACCCAAAGGGTAGAGTGCTTCGCAAAGTAAGCAGAAGTAAGTGGAAAATCGCCTTCTAACTTTTATAATTTCCGAGTAACGAGCAAAACTCGAAAAATTTTTGTTAAAAAAACGGAGTTGTGTTCAATTTACGATCCGCTACGCGCTTTTCTTCCAACCGCTTTACAACATTTTCAGTATTAACTTACGTGCAGAAACTTCAAATGTTTCTACTAAGTTTGACTTCGATATCTTCATTTTTGCGACCAGTAGAGTGGCAACAATACACACCACACAGATGCACAGACACACAGACGGAGAGACATAGCTAGATCAACTCAGCATTTCACACTGTTCAAGAATATATACACCTTATAAGGTCCCGAAAGCTTTCTTTTGGGAGTTCCATACATAATGGAAAAAACAAAATGACTATACCCCCATCTTACAGTGGTGGATATAAAAAAACCATGTTTTGAGAATAGAGGGAAAAGTCTGCAGTTACCCGTCAAAATGCTACATTCCAAAAACCTCATTGTTTCGGTGGCAAAGTAAAACGAAAACGCCATAATAACGGGATACGCATGCCAAACTAAAAGGAATTGGAACGAATTACGTAAGGTAGTTGATGCTTCGGAGCGCTGGATGCTACAGATCTTATGCGGACTATATTCAAATATATTGAAGAATTCTTACGTAAAGACAAACCTCATAAGCACATCTTATATTAAATAAAATATTAAACGAAGTAGATTTGGTACCCGTATGGGTAATGCAACGCTGGAACAACAGAAACAGAAACAGAAACAGCAACAGAAACAGAAACATGTTATAAATGCGTACCCTTATCAAAGGCGGTTCGTCCATTACAAACAACTCAACGGTTGTGGGTTCAAATCTCAAGTGCGATAGAGTTTTCAACAAAGCGAATACGGTTACATGCTAGTGCTGCAAGATTTTAGTCTTGGAATTTATTCTCTGGCTAAGTTAATAATAACGATAATAATGACAATCACTTACCTGAAAGTCAGCTTTCGCTTCTATGCAAGGTAAATTTTTCGTACGTGATTATCCCCCAGGAAGTTCTGTAACTTTAACTTATTTGCCTAATAGGAAGATTCGCTTTCAACTGAACATTATTTGCTTATAAAGTAACATGTTTCCTAGCAAGTTACTTATGAGTAAATGCAACTTCCACGGCGCGTGCACCGTTTTCGGTACACGATAGTTCAATTCAAGTAAATACTTGAATTTTAGTAAATACTTTGATTTTTTGTGTTTGTAGAAGAAAATCCATATGTCGCCTCGCGGTTTGTGCTGTTATGGACACACGTCTCAAACAGTATTGTAAACAATTAATTTTTAAATTTTGAATATCTTCATTGAATTTGAGCTTGACGCAGAAATACATTTTAGAGCGTACGGAAAACGATACACGCAAAGGTAACATTTTAAAATAACAACGTTACCGCCCAGCAATAGACAAATGTCGTTGACGCTCGAGGAAGCTGAACAGAATTTAGTGAAACGTGGAACACTTAACTTATATAAACGTCAGACGAGACTCAAGATCTTTAATGCGAGTTTTTGAATCTGCGTTATACCTGAAAAACTGAAATCTTCCTAATCATCTATTTATCATCTTCTCCCGAATAGCTCCCGATAGGTGTATCAAAGACACTAACTGCACTTGATTGAAATCCACGCAGATATTTGGAAAAAATTTTTATTTTAATTTTACAAAAATATTCAAAAGGTTCGGATAATTAAATATTTTTCCAAAGCCCTCTTTAACGGGCGCATTGTCCAGCTTATGCGATGTTTTCGATTTATCGCTCACTCTGCAAATTTATGAAAGAAAATAACGAAAAACTAATGACTTGAAATTAATTTTTAATTCAATCTAATTGAACACTTTCCATGGAATATTCGTATTCGTCACGGTCATGCGTTGTTAAAAATCGCCGGGCATATATTCACTGTACCAATCGTCGAGCCCATCAACTAGAAATATTAATATAAAGAGCGACCTTTAATTAAAATGATTTCGAAGTAATTTCTATCATAAATATAATACTTACGATCGAAGTTAGGTTTTCCATAACTTGTACCAACAAGCATTCGGAGGAAGAAACAAATTAATAAAAGAAATTTTTGAAAATCCATTTGCGCCATAGTTTCGTCTAAAGCACTTGTAAACTACAATAGTACTGATGGCTTCGTAAGAAAGTGCGCGTTTTATATAAAACGTTAAAATCGATTAAAGTTTTTGTTCTCCTTTTACACTTTTCTAGAGCGGGAGAGAAAATCTGTGCAAAATCTTTAAAGATAATAAAAAGTTTTTTATTACCTTAGTAAATGCTTTCAACAATTCCAAAATAAGTGAAAAAGAATGCATTTCTTCGAAGAAGTTTTCTTAGTTTCGCGCTTATAATTAATTTAAACTCTACCTAAGCATTGAAAATGAATTTTTTATGCCAATCATTATTCCTATATATTATTTATCAGTGAAAATAAGTTTAAAAAAAATTATTCTCTAAAATTGCAATATCAACACGTGGCTATATTTCTCGCATGA